>DWQK01001767.1:0-14661 GCA_018231225.1 Noctuana stator
CCTACGGTTTTCCACTTAATGATGTATCTAATTAGTATTTTTAAACCGGGTTAACTGCATTGTTGAAGATAGAAATCATTGCAAATTAAGTTTTAGGTCATTGCCGTAAAACTTGGCAGATTGACAGTTACATAGTTCCACCGGTTACATACATTTTTACCGTGAAAAGATTAATCGTTTTATGTTAGACCGCTGGATTCACGCGATTTCGACTCTATGGTAAAGGACAATTGTAGCTTAAATTAACCAAGTTTCAGGGAAGTCAACTGAACAGTATTTTTATAGAGAAATAAGAGTTCTCTGAATGGGTTTCAGTTGTCTGATTAGCGTCTGGTTGACATAATAATCATAATAATGATTCCCATAAATCTATAAACCCATTCAGAGAACTCTTGTTTCTTTATAAAAATACTGTTCAGTTAATATGCCCGCTTGTAACGTTCCAGGTGGAGACTGCCAAACAGGTGGTCCAGCTCTCCGACTCCTACCTCCCGGTGGCCATGCAGGTCATCGCGCACCTGACTGACCAGATGGCGTACGAGTCCAATGACACACCACCCCCTAAGACCACGACCACACAGAAACCGCCGTATGTGACTTACTACTATTTTGGTTTTTCAAGGTGCTTGGTTCTTCTTTTTCCTCTTCTTAATTTAGTTCTTTTCCTTTTTCTTTATCTCAATCTTCGCTTCCTGTTCTCTTAGCATCAAGATCATTCTTACAGGTCTCTCCCCACAAACTGTGAAGGTTTGCATATTCACCCGAACTATCCTCTAACTAACCCATGCAGTGGTTACTATGCCGGTGCACCATTCGAAGAGTCCCGGCTTCGATTTGCGGGGCAAAAATTTAAATGATGAATTTAGTTTTCTGTTCTCGGTCTGGGTGTTTGTTTAAATGTCTTTGTATGCGTTCATGGTACCCACGACACAGGGAATCCTATTGTGGGGCTGTCAGTGAGTAGTGTTATTCAGTAAATATAGTTAGTACCTGCAATCCATTTTATGGCCACTATTGAGCACGGGTCTCTCCCGACCGTTGGAGGTTTACATATTCCTCTAACCTTACCAAATTTTGCAGCGAGCAAACAACACGCCACCACAAGCCAGGTCTCTACGCACCAGCGTCTCCACCGAAACCATCAGACCGAATCTCACCAAAAAGCCAGAACACCTACGTCCTGCTCCCGCTGGAGAAAAACTCCCAGTACACGCTAATTGAACCCCAGGAGAAGAGGACAGAAGAACCGTTATTGGCTGCACACAACGCCGAGGTCCAGCCTTTAGTGGACCCTCAACCGAACGTCCAGCACTTACTGCCACCACACTTTGACTCCCAGATCGACAAGATATCCAGCAGATCGGATAGTTACAGCGAAGAAGAGTTCAGTGAGGATAACTTGCAATATCTCTCCGAGAATGTGAGGGAGATGTTAAGGATGGCTCATGATCCTGATGATGAGAGGCTGCTGGATGTGTGGGATGGGTTGCGAGCGAATCCCGCTGAGATGTCTCCGAAAGGGAAACTGTCCAGCTCGAACCTGAGGCTCTTGTTGCTGTACGATCTGCTGAGCAGGGAGGCCAAGAGGCAGCGGTTGTCAGATTATAGTGTAAGAGATGTTTTATTAATCCTTTTATATATTACTAGCTGACCTAGCCAACGTTGTTAGATATGTTATAGAAATATATGAAATCGTGATTAAAAAATGGTTGGATGGATAGGTTTACCAACCTATCAACCCAACCATGAATTTTTCAACTTTCTACCTAAATTTTCTCTCTTATACAGTAGTACATTGGCAGTAAATTCAGGGTTACAAATATTTTATCTAACTAAATCTTAAAATATTAAAAAAGAAACTTTATTTTAAATTATTTGGGGTGAACCATCCTTAATACTATGTAGTATGAGAGTAGTATGAAAAATAGTTAATGTCCTCATTTCTCAGACCTACTGAAAATACACAAAATTTCATAACAATCGGTCAAGCCTTTTCGACGAGTTTTGTTACAAATACTGAGAAACGAGAATTTTATATTAACGAATATTAACTTCATTGCTGATTTTTAATCTATTTCTGTGGACTTTGATAAACTTACAGTTTATTTAAGGCTACTAAGTCCTAAATGTACCACCTAGGGAGAGGGTGATTAGTACTCAGTACCCACGTGAATCCATGCTGCGATATTAATCCAGAAGACGGCCTAAATCGAAAAAGTCGTTATGTCACTTATGCCTATCGTAAATCTGACATAAATCCCTTTTCATGGATGTTTTTAGGGCTGTCACTACAAAATAAAATATTAACGCAACAAAATCAACTTTTTATTTGCACAATTGATTTACTGATAACGTTAAGGTTACGTAACTGGTAACGTTAGCAATAAAAAAAACATCAAACAATATGTTTTTAATTATTTTTTTATTTATGACTTTTTTCAGATGTTTTATGTTTTATTCTTCTAACTCATCGGGAAAGCAATGTAAAGTTCGTTATTAGTTATATTACAATATTCCACCCGAACAAATCCATGCGTGTCACTAACAGACTAAGGCTAAAAGACATAAATAAATCATGAATTAATGTATGCACCGCTGAATATTAAATATTAAAAACCAATACGTAAGTTGGCAACCCTATACGCCAGCAGTCGTGAACATTCGGCACTCTAATCAATGGCCGATTTTATTGGGCTGTTTACTTTCCCCTGGAATTTATGACGTTTTTAATAATACCTACCCCTGATATATCTTTGAGAGAGATTGCCATTTGGTCTGATTGATCTGATTTTAAATTTATATGCAGTAATCAAAATATTTGGCGTGGAGGTCATGCAAAAGATTATCTATACTAATATTATAAAGAGGAAATATTTGATTGTTTGTTTGTTTGTATTGAATAGGCTCCGAAACTTCTGAACCGATTTGAAAAATTCTTTTTCTATATGTTAGCTACATTTATGAGGATGGTTATAGGACTTATAGGCTATCAAACATTACGCTACTATTCTTAACGGGTGAACCTTCCTCATGAATGTACCTATCATGTACAAAAAGATTTTTTTTAATCCGTCCAGTAGTTCCTGAGATACGCGCGCTTAAACAAACAAACAAACAAGCAAACTCTTCAGCTTTATATTATTAGTATAGATATGTGTTACATATTAACCATCATCTTTTCCAGGGTTTCTCGCCTGACGTAATGAGGACACTGGTGGAATCTTCTGGAGGTGGAGCCAGGGCGCAACTCAGCATGGCTCTTGCTAAGATGGTGGAAAGAAAAGATTGCGCCCACGAATACGCCAACAACCGCGCCAAAGAAATGGTGGCAGAACTTGCCAAGGACGAGTCCAAGTTATCTTCAGAACTGCGCTACCTGCAGCCACTGGTCTACAGACATTAACTATTTTATAAAGTACATTAGAAATTACACGTATTGTAACTGTCCGAATATTGTTTTTCATTCGAATTGGATGATACCATATATATACTGATATATAAACCGGAAGAGTGTGTTTGTAAGTTTGTTTGTTTGAACGCGCTAATCTCAGGAATTACGGGACCGATTTGAAAAATTCTTTTTGTATATGATAGCTACATTCATGAGGATCAAACATTACGTCACTATTCTTAACGTGGGTGAAACCGCGTCGCACAGCTAGTAATATAATTATAATGTTCGAAGCGCTCATAGCCCGCTGGTAGTGTAGATTGCTAGCAATCTTACTGTTAAAGCAACGTCGGGCGGCCGATACTCGGATGGGTCACCGCTAATGGCTAATTTTATTCGCGCTTCCATGTTTCGGAGGAAACGTTAAACCGTCGATCCCAGTTGTTATGGATAGATACCAGTCGTTAAAACTGGTTTGAGGCCCTTTGGGCGGTTTGACAACATCCGGCACCCGCCTCCAGGACTTGGGGACGGGCCCGTGCCCAGCAGTGGGACATAAAAGGGTAGAATACATTAACTAATGAACTAGCCAGCAAGCCAGCAATTTCACGCTATTCATAATTCATGATTCGCAACAATTTAGTATTTAAAAACTACTTTAAGAAATACTGGGCTTAAATTTTAAAAGGCTTTTCAGAGGCTCAATAAATAATGAATTTTCCCGCCTTCTCTTTGCCTAATTAAACGAATGAATACCTTTGTTAATGGGACTAAAGGCGTTAGAAACCAATGTTGAATTTTATTAATTGCTTGTTTTGGTGGCAATTGATTGTGTTTGTTGGTTTGAGAATTGGAATGAACAGGGGATTTAATATAAAGCTAATTCAGAGGCACAGAACCGTAAGCGAAGAAGCCCTGTCGCTTTTAAATGAAGCCTTAAGTCGAAGTGGGGAGATCTCATGCAGTCGATTCGCTATAGAAAGAACTTAGGCGAATTATATTAAACTTTATATATGCCAAATCTTACACACATCCGTGCGTGCAATAGGAATGTGAAGTTTTTGCTTATCTATGTGGATTGTACTCACTATTACAAGTAACTACTTACATTTTTTTGTTTCATTTATATAATAAATAACTAAATATCACTACTCATCTTTCTCTTACTCTACGGTATTAATTTAAAACATTAAAATAAATAAAACAACTTAAATAAAAACTCATATATTTTCAGAAAACCCTGACTCATCATTTTAGCAAGTTATCATAATGCTATATTTTAGAATCAATCATATATAATATAGCTATAATTTTAATGGCACATTACAGATAATTTCTTGCAAGTATTCCTAATATACTTCATTTCTTACCTACTTCATGATAAGACGCAACCGTGCGTTGTACATACACCAAAATAACATATTTTACAATTTTTGTCTGTCTGTCTGTCTGTCTGTTTGTTTTGACTAATCTCTGAAATAGCTGTACCGATTTCGACGGGACTTTTATTGGCAGGTAGCTGATGTAATAAGGAGCACTTTTATTTTAGAAAAAGTTATAGTAAAAGTTATAGGCTATCGAGCATTACGTTAAAGTATTTAACGTGGGTGACGCCGCGGGTCACAGCTAGTCTACAATAATATTTTACGCATCTACACATTTTCTAAATAAGGATAAAACTTATTACTCAACAAAAAAATCCATTAAACTTACAGGAAATTGAAATTAATTACAGGTTTGCAGTCATATAAAAATTTTAATGTACCTAATAAAATATTTGTTCCTTGTAGCACAATTTTATTACAATCGAATGCTTCAGCGAAATCTAACTTGCCTTAGTGGTGAACCATGAAGAAATACCGCCGTAAACTAACTGAATAAAGCTTCCTATTAGCTCCAAGATAAAAACTAATGGCCCTTCCCGTGGCGTTGCGTCGCTTTCTCCATCATCTATATCACCATCATCATCAAAGCCAAACGTTTCTATATCAGCATCTACCTCGTTTACCGTCCCATTGTGCTCTGTAATTCTTGATGGAAGGTAACTGGAGTACAGAGTGATCTTTTCTGGTTTCTTATCTATTTTCTTCAGAGCCTCTGCTGATACCTCCTCCACATCTTTATCAGAGATGTCGTTGTCGACTGGTTTCAAGTCTGGTTTTGTGACATCTTCTGGGCCATCGTCCAAGATCTCGATTTTACTGAAGGGTCGCTTTGTTGTGGTCGATGTTGTTGTTTTGTTTCTTTGTATACCTAAAAATCTGTAAGAAGAATACAATTTTAACTGCCTTCAACCCTTTTCATGTCCCACTACTGGGCACGGGTTTCTCCCCACAACCGGGGAAGGCCTTGAGCGTACTTCACCACGCCGCTCCAATGAGGATTGGTGGAGATTTTTTTTTATTTTAATTATCAGTTATAATCAGTTTTAACTAAAACTGATAAGTTAATATTATCTGTAATCACAATAACCTAATTATTTATTTTCACTATATACACTATAAGAATATAGTATTCTTAAAAACGAACCCATTCCAATATTCCCAAAATTTCTATTAAGTATTTAAATAATGCACCCATCTCTACCTACAACTTATTATTCTTCTTCCCCAGACGAACTGTACAACTTCTCCTGTCCACATCGTATCTTAATGACCTTAGACAGGTATTCTATCGACAGCATAGATTGATAACTGTAACTGATCAATATCTCTCCATCTTTAACTATAAGAGGCAATGTAACATGTCTAACCTATAAATTGGGGAAGTTATTCTCTCCGCGATGTTATTAGCAATGAGATGGTACACATCGAAACCATGACTGCTGTTGGCTGCTGCGGGGACAGTCGTGTAGTCGCTGACCACTGACTCTTCCTCTGGGACCGTCCTGCTGGCAGAATACTGGAGGACCTGGAATGAACCGACAATAGAAATAAATGCCTTGCCTTCAACCCTTTTTATGTCCCACTGCTGGGCATGGTTCTCTCCCCACAACTGGGGATGACCTAAAGCGTACTACACCACGCTTCTCTAATTGGTCACGGAGAAGATACGGGTTAGTGGCCAACCCGTGTAGGATGTTGTCAAACCGCCCAAAGGGCCTCCGACCAGGTTTAACGAGTGTTATTTATCGATAACAACTGGAACCGACGGCTTAACGTGCCCTCCGAAGCACGGAACACACTTAACACGTGATTGCTTGTATGTTCGTTTACTATTTCCATCCTAAATGACTGACTTCACCATGACTGAGTGACTGACTTCACAAGATAACAATTATCGATTGTACAACATCAATCCTTCACACATCAATATCTATAGATACAAATAATATAAAGCTGAAGAGTTTGTTTGTTTGTTTGAACGCGCTAATATCTAGAACTACTAGTCGGATTTGAAAAATTATTTTTGTATATGATAGCTCTCTACATTCATGAGGAAGGATATATATATACTTGTATCTATATAAAGATGAAGAGTTTGTTTGTTTGTTTATTTGTTAACGCGCTAATCTCAGGAACTACTTGACCGATTTATATATAATAGCTACATTAATGAGGAAGGTTATAGGCTATCAAGCATTACGTTACAATTCTTAACGCGGGTGAAATCGCTAGTCCACTACACCACTGCAAATAACAATTATCGATTGGACAACATAATTCCTTCATGCATCGATATAATTAATATTCAGTTATCGACTCTTCTATGCAAAGCACGGCCAGCTCTGATCCTTGGTGCCAATGCCAACCCGATGTAGTTCGCTCACGTCGTCTTCGGCACACGACAATGACATATTTAGCTTTAATACTCCATTAAAGCATCAATTATCCTGGATGACGTCAGGGTTCTTTACTTCTTATATGACGAAGTAACAATGTGGTCGTTAGACTGTTTACGAAGGTTTATAGATGGGTGGACGGCTTTGAAGAGAATGTTTGATATGTTAATGAAATGAAATAATAAATAACGCTTCACACTCACAGCCCCACACTAGGATTCTCCGTGTCGTGGGCGCCATGGACACACACAAAGACAATAACACAAACACCCAGACCGAGAACAGAAATCCAAATTTTCTTAACAATGAGATCGCTTGCTATCCACACTACCAGTGGGACTACGCTTGCCTTCGGTAAATAAAAATCTCAATAATTATAACTCGCGTTACGAAAAAAACCAACTTCAAAGATGTCGCGCACATACTTCAATTTTACACTTATATGGTTTATCCATGGATACCTTTGTCAGAACTGAGCCATATTACAATGGAACCAAACGAGAAATATTATCTTTCAAATGGTAAAAAAATCATCCAAATCGGTTCACTCAATCAAAAGTGATGAGGTAACAAACATGAAAAAATACAGTTGAATTGAGAACCTTTTTTTGAAGATGGTTGAAAATGAACATTTGTCTTAAAACACTGTGTTAAATGTAAAACTTAATAAACAATTAACAAGATAATTAGTACCCTCGGTTCTTGTGCCGCCAAAGAAGGAGGTAATTATAGAAAATTAATTATTCCCGAGCTTCTCGCTTTCAAAGGTTTGATTTCACTTACTTTTAACCACCGACCAGAACCAAAGGACGGAGCGTAATCTAAGATTACGCATTTGATTGTGTCCTTTTAAATGAAGCCTTAATTGAAGCGAAAGGAGGGCGTATTGTCAATTTGTCGTAGAAAAGAAGGAAAGAAAGGAAGGAAGAAAATATATTTATTCCACTTTATCTCTATATGTACGAGTATCAACAAAATCATAGAGAAGATACAAAGAAGATGCCCTTTAATACTTTTTCGTAACACAAAATGTAGTCATCCCCCTGCAACTTAAGGCTTCATTGGCGACCCGTGTGGTATAGAGATTAGTGTGGCTACCAGGCCAGTCCTGGGTTAGGTTCCACGCGGGGATTTTACGCAGTGATTTAAATGACGAATTGACGTTCCGTCCTCTCTGTGTGTCTGTGTAAAAAGGAGACCGAAACAGGGAACGGGGTAGCGGGGTTGCGTCGCTACAATGTTTATGTGAAGAATAAGTTCTAGCGGGTGCCTCTTCTGCGTGTTGTCTCTATGGTCCCCGAAACGCAAGAGCTTTCTTTACTTAATGGACTTACTTGCCATCTCCAACATAGCAATTTCCATAAAGAAAAAACTGGAAGTATTCGGCTGGCTTTTAAAACTTATTTGCAAAAGTCAGTATAAATCACTTCCGAATATTTATTCATGAGGCTGGTTATTAATTATTGAGGTCGATGAACTGTGATTTTGCTAAATAAGGTTCTGGTTTACAGGTACATAATAATATGTAGATCTATATATACTTGTATCTATACATAGCTGAATAGTTTGTTTGTTTGTTTATTTGTTAACGCGCTAATCTCAGCAACTACTGGACCGATTTGAAAAATTCGTTTTATATATAATAGCTACATTAATGAGGAAGGTTATAGGCTATCAAGCATTACGTTGCTATTCTTAACGCGGGTGAAACCGCGTGGCACAGCTAGTTAATAATAAAGTAAGTGACTTTTTAAGGATATCGCGCACCCGTTGAGATTGAAAGACTTTCTATTCTACCATACCATGGTCCATGGGCGGCAGCGACCCTTTAACACCAGGTGGCCTATATGCTTGTCTGCTCATATCATAAAAAAGGTAAACAGATAAATTAATTAAAACCAGCATTATGCAAAATAACTATTGAATACAAGCACAAAAATAATAAGGTAATAACAAAATTGATGAACTATTGCGTAGCATTGACCGACTTGAGCAAAACGTGGCAATTGTTCGGCAACCACTAAATTGTGTACATTTTGTTTGGTCCCGTAGACTTTTAAATTTATTTCTCACTGTTTTTATTATTTACGTTATGCTTAAAAAAATTGTCAAGGTTGTAACTTCACGTTGAATACTGAAAGTATGAATTAATTACCAATGGTGAAAGGTTTATTTTGGCGTAAGGTGAGTTGTTAAAAAAATACCTGGCGACATGAAAATTTCTTAAAAAAAATCAGTATTTTAACAAGTGAATAACTTTTTTTCTTTATTTGAGACACAGACGTCAACATTACAAAATCCTTTAATTACGCAATTTTAATAAAACCATCACACCAAGTCAGAGAGCTGTCAATTATTGACATTAACATACTTTTTAAATTACATACAATCGAAAAGTGACTGCGTTCCGAAAAATCTATTAATAGTTAACGCTAAGGAACCCTAAAACCATTGAAGAATGAATTCAACCTTGGCATTCAAGAATAGCTGTTTAATTTAGGGTTTTTTTAAACAACGGAACTTAGTTATGTAATACCGGCTAATTATTATCTATACCTACTATATCGCTAGGCAACCAAAATTGTTGATATGTCATATATAGAATGGAATCATATGAATAAATATTAATTAGAGTTATGTTCGTATTTTTATTATAAATATAAATAATACTAATAATATCTAAATGTTTATCGATACAGTAAAGGTACAAGGAAGGTACATTTCAATTAAATGTATACCTAATTAAAAATTATTATTAACACGTTAAAAAAATGGATTTTTTTTAGATAATTTTATGAAGAAAATGTAATATGACTGAATATTTATAGGTAGGTGTTATTTTTAATAAAATGTATCACTACACAGTATAAAATAAAGTCGCTTTCTCTGTCCCTATACCTATGTATGCTTAAATCTTTAAAACTATGCAACGGATTTTGATGCGGTTTTTTTAATAGATAGAGTGATTGAAGAAGGAAGGTTTATATGTATAAACGTTCACAGTTTTTCTGTAGTGTATTTAGTATCAGCATTGCACCTGTGCGAAGCCGGGGAGGGTTGCTAGTAATATTATAATTATATTAAAAGGATTAATTTTTATTATTTATATAGGTACATAAATTATTATTATAATAAATATTAACTAATAAAATTAAATGAATCAAAACACTTACCAGCAGTCCAACGAAAACCACGAAACGCATTGTACTAAAAAGTTTAATTGAAAATTACACAAAACAAAAATTGTAACAATTTCGCAAGATTTTCTTATCAAAACGTAAAATAGATAACAGCGTTTTGTTTATTATTATTGTTTACAACACATCACTAGAGCTTCCCACGCTGGACTGCGCAAGCGCAGCTACAGTATCCGCGGTGTTAGTGCGGTGACCGTTGACGATTATTTTTGTGAGACAAAACGGGACTAAAAGTATATTTTTTGACAACCTGTCTGACCCAACTGACGGTGTAGTGGTTACCATGCCTGTCCGACATTCCAAGAGTCCAGGGTTCGATTCCAAGAGTCTGGATTACCGGCGGGGCAGAAATTTACCTAAATGATAAATTTAGATTTTCTGTTTTCCATCTGAGTGTTTGTGAAGTTGAATTTGGACGGATTTGGATGAAAATGTTTTTGTTTGAAAGCTGACACTTCCCGTTTGCATCCTTTGTAATTTGGTCCCGTTCTGACAACGGCATCCATGAGAAAACCATGTAAGTCTTAAATTTAGGCATTTACGCGACAACTTCGAAGTTGGTTTTTTTCGTAACGCCAGTTACAACAATTGTAATAAATATAATCATTATATTTATTAGTATCAGCGCTGCAATAACGAAGGCATGTGGTAGACCCACATTTATTATAAAACGTCTTATGTAATGACCCCTTCAAAATACTAATATCCTAAGTCTTCCCATCAACGCAGAGTCACTACATCATCGAGGTCTTCGCGCATCATGAGTATCGTGACCTGACCACCAATTACAAGCGACCACTGCCACCGTGACGGTCATCTACCATCACTAGCAATCGGGGTGATTGGAAACCAGTTCTCGTAAATCATAGCGATAGCAGTGAAATTTGATAATTGTCATCTTCTAAACATAATTTACAAAAATATAATATTAATAATTATAAATATATAAAACTGAAGAGTTTGTTTGTTTGAACGCTCCAATCTCTGGAACTACAAAAACTTTGTGTCTGACAAAAAGAATTTTTCAAATCCGACTTGTAGTTCCAGAGAATAGCGCGTTCCAACAACCAAACAAACAAACTCTTCAGCTTAATAATATTAGTATAAATTAATAACATTATATCGACATGTAAATTTGAAGTATTTATGGCTAAATTAATAATTGATTGACGTAGATCCCACGTGCACTACAACAAAAATAAATTTAAGCACTTAGACAAATAAAATTTCAATGAATAGTATAATAATAAAAGTAATAAAAGTTCTCTTGAATATCCAACTGGCACCTAACTCTTTAATATCTCTTTCGTTCCACTTACCATCAGAACTCCTGTAATATGATCAGATCGCGGTCTCTTATATGTCCAGAACTACCGTCAACTTCAATAACTGGAATGATCTTCAAAAGGGTAAGCTTTCTTGCACAGATACGATATTGTAGAGATGTACACGTTATATCCATATTTTTATATATTATCGGTAATAATAATTATTTTTTATTTGGTGCATCTTACCGATTTATATTCTAGAGGCTTTTTGTGCTTACCTGCTTGCTTATGTTTCTTTTTTTGTTATCTCTTTTGTTGTTTTATGTAAACATCATCCTAAAAACAAAACATTATTTTCAAGATTTTGATTTACCATATACATAGTGTGTATATTATTATTATACTCGTAGGTACGCAGTGGTGTGTTGATACAACTGCAAAACTGTACTTACTATTTCTAAAAATCTCAGCTCAGTTGCTGATTCACAAAAATACAAAATGTTTTTGCTATAAAAATGTTTACGCATTCTACGACATCGATAGTTTTAAGTACATCACTAGAACACGAAAAGAAATCTGTTGGACACTGATTCGTTTGTACCCGAACGAAATGAAATAAGTTTTTGTATCGCAACTTGGGACAAACGCTTATCCGGGGCCAATTCGATTTGTCTGTACAAATTACGAAGTAGTAACCGTTTTGTCCTTATTCGTTATGACACACGAGATTCCTTTCTTGTCAATAACGTGTGATGTCATTACAAACTCAGTTTTTGTTATTTTGTTATTATAATGCAATAAAATGTTCTAATTAAAATCTTAAATTATGATGCATGATTTTTTCAAACATAGTAAATAGGTACATTGCTTTCCGCCCAATTTCTCAATTAAAATAAGTGTCAATTTAGTGGTAACAGAGCCATCTACATTACTAATTTTTATAGTAAACTATCTACCGTAATGTATAAGTTCCGTATGCTAGCAATAGATGGCGTAGGTAAACGTGATTATCAATCTTAATTATTAATCTTGCCCAAAAAACTATGTTTATAACTGAGGTTTATGTAAATAAGAGGTTATACACGTAATAATAAGTAATAAAAAGGTAGGCTTAATCTTAAAATACATATACTTCAGTATAGTCTATCTACTCGTAACTAGATGTCAGTGTTTTGAAAAAAGATAAACGATACAAAATAGTTAAATGTAATAGTAATTCTTTGTGTCCGTAGGCATTATTTGTGTTTTTTTTTATTTCTATACTATTAAAAGTATATATTGTGTATTATATTTCAAGTTTCAGCATCTTAATTTAAATAAATTTGAAGCGCCATCTGCGATCCTCAACACTTTCAGAATTATTGTACAACTCCCATGCTAGAGGTCACTAGAGAGTACCATTTTATCTTACTACATTATCTTTACTATCAGTGTCACTGTCAGTTCGTAACTATGGTAACGAAATCGAAAACAATTTAACAATTAGACGAATGTCAAACAAACGGAAAAACAAAGTCCAATTTTGAACTTAAATATAACCGAATAATAAATACACCTTACAAAATGTTTTGCAAAATACGAAACATGCCCTCGAAAAGCAATTGTGAGCGATACAACAAACATAACTGTGACTTTTATTCGTGTAAAAGTGAAAAGATGACATATAGACCTATCAAGAAGGTTATCCCGTCGAGAAAACTTGGAACTGACTTCACAAAAGAAGCGAAAACTTGTTCTACAGGTGTTATAAATAATACACTTCAAACTACACGAGCAAGGAAGGTAACGAGATCCGAAATGAGTTTAGGAGCTAAAAAGCCTGTTCAAGATTTCTGTACTAAATGTGGTGATACCAAAGCAGGAAACCATGCCCATAAAAATGATTTTAACCACCACATTTTAGATAGTCTATGCCACGATGTAGAAACACAAGTTGCCATCGATAAAGAAGGAATTAAACACCAGGGCAACAGTAAAAAATTAATTCAACAGTACAAAAATGAGAATTTTAAACCATCAATTTCATCTATGAGAAAAGCAGGTTCTAAAAATAAGGTTTTATACCCCATTAAAGAAAGAACGGAAGACCATATTACATCTGAAGATTCAGACACAGCGTTTGAAATTTACACAGATTCTATTGAAGAGATTGGTTACTTAGATCCAGAAGATGCCAAAACTATAGATAATTTGAAGGACTTTCGTAGAAAGAATTATTTTGAGTGTCATTCAGCCAAGTCTAGACTGTCAAGCAAAGGCAGTGTTACCAGCCTTAATAACCACAAATGCACGTACAGATTCTATTTAAATGACCGCCTCTTCCCTGTACCCTTAAATACTGACCACCATAATAATATTAGATGTATAGAGTGCCATTTACCCATAGATGACCTTAATTCAAACACAGAAGGTTCGCTCAATGGTACTATTCAAACAAAAGTCAAAATTGGAACTGATGTTCAAGACATGATATTAATGTTGCCAGTCAAAAAACCATTGATAATAGAAGAGAAAAGAAGAAAAGGGTATGAGAATATAGATACCTTATATTTTGGTATTGTAAAATTAAGTTGTAAAGGCGATTCAATATTTAAAAGGAATTTACCAAATGACTCTTTGGCGCTTAGATATCAGAAAGGATTTAAGGAATTAGTTGATACTGAAAGATATAACTATGAAAAAGTTCATGAAAATGATGTTATAATTATATAAATTATATAATAATTGATTTTAGAATATTTTATTATGTAAAAATGTGTAAGTAATTTGTTACCTACTTGCTATAATTTTAATTTTTTATTATGACAACACCAAGAAGTATAAGGTCATTAATACCTACAGATAAAGAATTTTTTTATTCAAAAATGTTAAAAGAATTAGTGCAATAGTTTGCCTCAATTTTCTGATGTTATTATTTTGCATTGTGGTTTACATTTTATTAATTACATATGGCTTCAACCCTTTTTATGTCCCACTGCTGGGCACGGGTCTCTCCCCACAACCGGGGAAGGCCTGGAGCATACT
>DWQK01001768.1:0-14654 GCA_018231225.1 Noctuana stator
GTAGGTAGATCGGGACTGGATTATCTGCTCTGCGTTTCCGTGCCGAGTGGTTCCTTGCTTTAACTCGTTTGTCACATTCAGTCTCAGACCTTCCGTATTTGAAGCCGGTGTACACACGTACCTACACGCTATATTACTTACAACACAATAAAATTGCATTCTCTCATTTTTCCGCTTACACGAAGAAGTTAATCGTGTTAGTGCGGACGGTAGATAACTTAATTCAATCTGTGTTCTGTTCAGTGCTGTATTCACGCGTTATCTAAATATCGCTGTGCGCAACATGTTATTTTATAAATTACGCAAAGGTTTATTCTATGACGATAAAACTATAACGTCCGCTACATAACGTCGGGTCACGAGCAATTTTCAATCAGTTAAATACAGCATTAACATTTTTATCAAGACAGAAAATATTACACAGTGAAAAGTGAAGTGCAGTTATTAATTAATGTGAAAAGTGAATTAAGTGCTAATATCCTCTATGCCCAGTAAGAAGAAAATCAATTCTCCTCAACAGCTATGGGAAAGTATCTCAACAGTATTTGTTCACTTTGTTGAAAGTGTATTTTTCGCCCTCGGATTTACAGTTGCAAACTATCCATGGAGGACTATTACAATAACATGGGTTGTTGTCCTGTTGAGCTGTACAGGCTTATTAAGATTTCACATAGAAAAGAATCCTATGAATCTATGGGTGCCTCCAGAGTCAGACTTTTATCAAGACACAAACTGGTATATTAACAGTTTTGGAACTAACTTCCGACTGCAGAAAATTCTTATCACTGCTGATGACATTTTGGACTCAAATATTCTCTTGAAGATGTATGATATTACTAGTGAAATTAACAGTCTTGAAGTTAAATATGAAAACAAGACTTATTCTATGAACAACTTGTGTTACAAAGTACCTATAGTTAATTTTTTTAACTCAAAGGAGAATGGTAGATCTGAGAATAAATCTAGTGATCGTTCTGTGCATGATAAGAAAAATGCTGAGGAGGACTATTCTGACTTATCGTTGATTGTGGATGAAGAATTTTATTGTGGTTTCTTAAAAAGTTTCCCAGTAGCATGTCTACAATACAATTTATTAGATTTGTGGAAAAATGATCCTAATGTCATTAGGAATTTGACTAAGTATGATATAATTAAAACAATTAATGAAGTAAAAGTTAATCCAATTACGGGCCATCCAGTAGACTATACAACAACATTGGGTGGTATTCTAAAAGATGAGTTTGGTGATGTTGTTGCTGCAAAATCCTTATTAATTACGTGGTACACTCAGGTTAATATGTCTGAGGTGGATTTAAATAAAGTTGGTAACCTAGTTGGCACAGAAGAATGGGTGTCTGTACCACTAGCTATGTGGGAATCAAAATTTTTAAATAATATTAGTTTCATAGCTTCAAATACGAAAAATTTTAGCATTTATTTTGAAGCTGGTAGGAGTTTTGCTGATACAAGTGGAGAAGCTATGTTTTGTGAAATAGACAAACTCTTAATTGGTATAGCCCCTATGTTTGTGTATGTTGTATGTGCTATATCTAGATTCAACTGGTTAGAAATTAGATTAACATTGGGGAGTGTTGGTTTGCTCAATGTAGGAATGGCATATATTTCTGCTGTGGCTTGCTGCTCTCTTATTGGCATACCATTTGGCCCTGTGCATTCTTCATTACCATTTCTCCTCATGGGTCTTGGTGTAGATGATATGTTTGTAATGAACGCATGTTGGAAAATTGTAACAACTGAGGAATCGCCCAAAAACTTACCATTTAAGATTGGATTAATGCTTAAACATGCTGGCGTTTCCATAGTTATTACATCTTTTACAGATATTGTAGCTCTCTTAATTGGTGCTATAACAATTTTACCTTCCCTTAAATCATTTTGTATTTATGCTGCTGTAGGTGTCTTTTTCATATTTTGTTATTCTGTGACATTTTATGTTGCAGTTTTTACGCTAGATCAAAGAAGAGTCCAAAATAAGAGAAATGGCTTTCTATTTTGTTATCAACACAAAAAAGAAATACGTGTATCAACAGAAAAAACAATCTTTCACAAAATTCTGTCGAAATTTTACAAAAATGTTGTTTTTACGCGGCCTGGAAAATTTCTTGCTCTTTTTATAACAATAGTAGTTACAGGTTTTAGTATTAAAGCTGTTCTTCAATTGGAACAAAGATTCGATCCGAAATGGTTTATTCCTGATGGAACATATTTCAAAGACTTTATAACTGCTAATGAAATGTATTATCCTGAACATGGCCACCCCGCTATGATCTTTTTAGGACAAATGGATTATAAACGAGAATTCTCACATTTATACGACATGGTACAAAGATTTAAAAATGAAAGTTATGTTGACGATATGGTCACATGGATAGAACCTTTTCATGGTTATGTAGAAAAAAATTTCGGCCGTGATTTAAAAAATTATTCATCCACGACTGAACTCGAGTTTAACAAGTATTTGTCCAGATTTCTTAACAGTCGTATCGGAGGAAGATATCAGATAAATTTTAAATTTTCTCAACCTCTACAATGTGGTCGTCCAGTGGATAATATTACAGCCTCATCAATGTTATTTACTTTTTCAACATTTTCTGGTCCCGACGAGTACATACCAGCCATGAACCAGGCCAAAAGTTTAATTAAGCTCGCAAACATAACATCAGGCGATGGCTATCGTAGTGTATGGTCAAAAGCTTTCGCTAATTGGGTTACCGATGAAATCATAGCGGTTGAGGTAGAAAGAAACATTGAACTAGCTTTAATTTGTGTCATGATATGCACTGTGATTTTGATAACGAATCTTCAAATGTGTTTATGGATATTTATCTGTGTCTTGTTGACTATAATTAATGTGTTAGGTTGGATGCAAAAATGGGGCATGACTGTAGACATTGTTTGCTGCATAGGACTAGAACTTGCCATTGGTTTATGTGTCGATTACGCTGCTCATGTTGGTCATACATTTTTAACCATAAGTCAAGGTTCACGCAATGAAAGGGCTTACAAAACAGTAACGTCTATAGGTACTGCGGTTTTACTCGGCGGCGGTTCTACTTTGATATCATTGTCCCTTTTAAGCATGTCAAAAGCATACACATTTCAATCATTTTTCAAAATATTCTTACTTGTCATTATATTTGGTTTATTTAATGGCTTGATATTCTTACCAGTCGTACTATCTTTAATAGGACCTGATGCATATATAAGGGAGAAGTCAAAAAATTCTGCCATTGAAACTGTTGAAATGAATAAAAAATATCCAGATGAAGATAAAGAAATGATTAATACTTGAATTAATATTTGATTGAAAACTGGATAACCATGTTTATTTGACGTAAATCCAATACATTACTTTTAATGCTTTAACAATGTTGTAATAAATATGATACAAAACAAAGCATAATGTACAAAATTCAAGATAAGATAATGATGTAGACATTATAAAAAATCCAAATCACAAATCCGGTTTCAAGAGTTATTTATGTAGCAGTTCCTTACCTACCTATTTTGTTGAGATGTCAACGCTTGAAAATTAAAAATGAGATAGTACCTATACTTAGGTAGACAATTTAAGACTGGCTATTTTGTATGCTGTGATAATGTACAAACATTAGTACCTAAGTATGTTATTACTTAGCTAAATAAAAATGATTAGGTATGTTATAAGTAGTTAATTTACTTTAAAAGTTAAGCAGTAAATACTACATAGGTACCTACCTAATGTATAATAATTAATTAATCAATGAAAAGGTAGAATACAGTTACCTTACATTCTTTTATGTTTTATTTTAAGGCCAAATAATTTCTACTTTGGAGTTTTGGAATAAGATATATAAAATTGGATATTAATATGTGTAGGTATGTACCTACCTAAATAATGTAACTAAACTGTGTAGGTAAAAAAAGATTTATTTTAACTGTGTGACACTGTACTGTGCCGTAACTAGATTCACATAAAATTGCTCCGCAACATGTAAGCAGATACATACATATATTCAATTTGATTTTAATAATTTTTTTAATGTTTAATAGTAAAAACAAACTATTCTAGAAATGTGATGTTATTGTGCCTATTGATATGATACACTACATACCAAATTTTATTTAATTAATTAATTTTGTATTTGTCATAATTTTTTCAAATGTAAACTATATTATTTATAGCGAAATAAATAATTATTTTTCCAATATACCTACTACTGGTTTTACTACTTTACAAACTGTTGATATTCTAGCACTAACTTCATTATATTGTATCCAATATTTCTGTCATTCAATTGTAACCTAACACATGTAATACAAGCTAATATCCGGTCTTCAGCAATAAACGTCTTTATTTGATCTTCTCAAGCCGCAACTGACCGTCCTTAACAATGTCCTTCCGTTCGACCACTTAATCGTTTAAACAAGCCCAAAATTGGTTTTTATAAGTATGGTTAGGTAGATAAATTAATCATTAGATTGTAGGTATATTGTTATGTAACACTTTCTAGCAGCAGATATACCTCAATTATTGCAATATCAGACTGATTTTTTTATATAAATTACGTAACAATTAACATAATTATTGTTTGCAATCCTTTTGTTAGCTCTGCATAATAGCATTGTAGATACCAGTTTGGTAACGAAACCTACTGTTTCATGAAAATTCGTTACGTTTTTATAAGTTAACAAACATCGCATAAATGGTACTTAGGTTGAAGCAGTAAAGTGGGGAGGTAGTCTAGGTAGGTACCTAAGTATAAAGCAATAAGAATATGCAACACAATTTTAATTATTGTTTTAATAATACTGACATTTTGATAAGCTTGTTTTAATATTTATAAAAATATGCTGTAAAATTATGACGAAGATTGATGCAGTCCGTGCGAGGCTCAAAAATATAATTAATATTTAATAAAATGAGTACCTACATACTTCCATACAATGCAACCCTCTGTAGGTACCTACCTACATTAATATAGGTACCTAATACCTATATCTTTCTTGTTTTCATCAGTTTCACTTTAGTTAGGGTACGTAAATTGATAAATAAATAAATTATGCTATTGTAACATCTAACTTGGATACCTACGTACATCACAATTTAATACGAAAAAATAATCATTTATGATTAACTTATCAGCTCTATTGGCCTTGATATCGTTCTAAATTACAACAAGCATTCCATTTAGAGATTAGGTATAGGTTGCTTATTAAAATTATTAGTCGTGTAGGTACTGTGTAGAAAGACCAACGACTTCAGTAAGAGTAATTGATTAAATGTACTTAGGTAATTTTAATAATCGCTTATATCTACTTATTTTTGACGAGGGGGGAACTAATCTATCTATTTCTTTGAAAATGAATGATGATTTATTTTTTTAAATTAGGTATTATTTCTCTTATAAATAGGCGTTAAAAATTGTAAGTGCATACCTACAATTGTACGTCCCATTTATGTGATGTATAGGTAATACGAGGAAGCCATCAATTTAGGCAATACCTATTAATATCTGTGATTGATATAACTTGATATCGTATCATAACATAGTCCCTATATAAATCTGATCGTACCCACATAATCTATTTTGTATACTTAAATGGCTGGTAGCAACAATAAACCAAAGTTAAAGGTTTACATGATAAAACTATATGAACACGACAGACAGTGCACGAAAATTTAATATCTTGGGCACATATTTACGTAATCATTTTAATTAAGTATTACCTACCTACGTACTCGTATTTACCAGCTTATCAAGTTTATCCATAATTAAAGTAAAAATTTAATTAACCTTCCAATAAAAATAAATCTTATTAAAACACATAACTAAGGTTTATTATAAAGTTAATTTAGGTTATGCTAATAGATAAGACTGGATATACAAATATTTGGTAAATTGCATTCAAGAAAACAAAAGCGAAATGCACGCTATTGTAACATTTTTGTACTTAACCATATTTAGTTTGTGCACATACTCGTAAATAAGTCTTTGTCTACGGCGGTCGACGTTTTTTGTGTTTGCAGTTTATCACTCAACATATAAAAAATGCAAGTAAGTAGCTACTGCAACGCGAACTGCGTTCTGCCGTCGAAAATTATTGTAAGATAACTTCAATAGGTACCTACTTAGTTATATGTAGATACTTAATTGAAAACCACGATTAAATTATTCAGTTGGTCATAGAAAAAGAGATGACTAATATTGACACGGACACTATATTTGTTAGTTTATTAACAATTTATGACAAAGTTGTTTTAAAGATACTACCAATTCTCCCGTAGAGCAACTGAATAAATAAATCGACATAGTTTCACCTAAATTATATTCACTACTGCAATACTACGTCGTGAGAGTTGTATTTTTTACATAATATTATACTTTAGACGGGATTACGTTTACAATGTATGGTGTAGATAAGCTTTTTATCACTTGATAATTATGTTTATTATTATCTTAATCAGTAATTTAGCGCGAGATAATATTTATATTGATTAGTAAAAAAGAAAGTCAAGGCGGTCTTCCGCGTTTCGCGAAGGGTATGAAAATCTTCACTTCAGTATACCTAGGTAGGTACTGTAGTGAATCTGAAGATATGCAGCTATGGAGATTACACTTAAATAATTAACAAGTGTGAAACGCTCAAGGCGAGACAGTGCGATCGGCGCAGAGTTAATTAATGACAGACAAGCTTAAATCATTATTATAACACACATTATTGTCATGATAAATTCCATTTAGTCTTGTGTATTCAGTGCAAATTGAACACTTGGTCGACAGATAACATTATTATTGTTATGTTTGCCACAGTGATGCGTGATTGCAAGATGAGTAATATATCCGTTCTACATTATTGATTATTAAGTATGCAAATAATTATGCCATTATACGTAGGTAATTAACGTTTAGTAACTATACCTAGTATCTAACTGAAGTAAACTAAACAAACAAAGAGAATAAAGACAAAGAAATTATTCATATTCAAATTCCTTTGTTGAGAAATTTAGCGGGAAATGCAATAATTTAATATTGACTCATTTTAGGTATTTATTTTTTTCCTGTATTATATTATTATTTAAGTTATAAGAGTTATTATTTAATTGTGTTGAAATTTTAAATTTTGTGCGCCTCTAATCTCCTAGTTCTATATAGAATGTAAGTCGAAGTTTTTTCTCTAAATTCGCTGTAAATAGTAGATACTTTCCTTGTAATAGAATGATTTATCTAACGATATCCTATCCACTGTGCTCTGATAAAATAGTTTGATTGGTGGGTACTAAGTAGGTAAGTAATTGCGTAGGTGACTTACCTAAGTCATGCGTTATGTTTTACATCATGCAACATTGTGTTCTATGAAACAAAAACATAATTAAATTGAACTTGAGCCTGATGACATGATGTTATAAAAATGTCACTTAATAGGTAGGTACATACCTAAAAAGTGTACCTAAATATTTCACCAATCCGCATTGGAGCAGCGTGGTGGAGTGCTCCAGGCCTTCCCCGGTTATGAGGAGAGACCCGTGCTCAGTAGTGGGACATAAAAAAAGGGTTGAAGGACATACCTAAATGAAAAATACGATTTTATTTTTACGTCGTTTATTTAATTAATTCCTACAAAACACATCTTTAAATATTTTAAAATTAACTGCGTCT
This sequence comes from Noctuana stator, assembly GCA_018231225.1. Taxonomy (NCBI): domain Eukaryota; kingdom Metazoa; phylum Arthropoda; class Insecta; order Lepidoptera; family Hesperiidae; genus Noctuana; species Noctuana stator. Next base: position 7,662 of record DWQK01001768.1, read on the forward strand.
CTTAAATGTACCTATACCTAAATCTAAGTTTGAAGTTGGGGCAAGTCTAGCACTCGCCCTATATTGGTTTCTATATTTTTTATTAATTATTACGCAAGGGGCCTTTGCTTTGTAAGGAATGCCATACACATGTCGTGTCCCCCGAGAGACTTGATAGTATTAACATCGTCATGTTACTGTTAGGTATTGAGCACTGGCAAATAACCAGGAGTTCATAGACACATTATTGATTAATTTCTATTTTATTTCATAGAAATACTTAACATCATATATTTATATGTGCAGATCATCTAATGTAAGTTTACATTGCCTCTCTCTTTCCATGGTAACCTCTGTCTTATCTTATTAGAATCATGTAATCTAGAACGACTAACGAAACGACCCCATTTGTATAAAAAAAAATGGGGGCGTTAGTCGTCCTCGTTTCGCACTATCCAACACCTGAAAATCCTTTTACGTCTTCGGCATTTTAAAATATGTAAGAGCTGCAGTTTAATTACCTACTAAGTAAATATTCAGAACCATGCAATCTGGCGTCGGATCCATTATAGCTATCGTTTATCTTTACAAATATGGCACTGAAGTTTACAATTTATAAATGTATATAATATCTACCTAGGTATACCTATGTACTAAATGTTTTAAAACCTAAGATTTAGGTTCTTGGTTGAACACGGAGCCAAAAATCTGGCAACATCATTATAATACCCTGTATTCTTTTGAAAGGTTTTTTCATGGGAGTTCCGTCGGGCGTAGAAATTCGGAAGGCTTGCATGAACGCAGAAAACACTTGGAACATGCTTTGTCGAGCGTAGGTCTCGCCGGCGCAGAGTCGTCGTCCTGCAAATAACGCGTTACATATTATAACCTCGTTTCTTATCCTACTTTGTTTACCATAAGAGTGCCGATACAAGTATTGTTTTTTGTTAAAATAGGTAGGTATAGTGGTATAATCTTGTCGTAACTATCCACGATACATCACTTATAATATCACATTCTTCGCCTGTATCTTGCATAAAAGTCTTGCAGCTTAAAAACGCATAACGCATTTGGCAACAAAAAAAAGATTCAACTTAAAGGTCATTGCACTCTTAAAGGTTTGTAATTGGAAGAAAATGACGCAATACGAACCTGCTCCAAAGGGTAATGACTTGTCCTTGCTAACTTGCAACTTTCCATCTACAATGAAACGCTCGGGACGGAAATTTTCTGGGTCACCCCATATCTCCTTATCATGATGTAACGTTGGGTAGTTCAAAGATACCAATGAACCCTGAAAAATAAGATATATGTGTTTTAAATTTACATCGGAACTTTTGATATTTTGTAGAACATAATATAATTCGCATGGGAAGGGACCACGGCCCGCTTCTCACTACTCATAAACCCACTGTGAAGGTGTTCTGTCAAGTTCTTGTATTTCGGTGTCTGTTTGTAAGGTGAAGTTGTCTTGGACACTTCTTTTGAGGCGACCATATCTATTCTCATGAGTAGTAATGTCTCCATTTACAACCTCAGACAGAATTTTAGTTATTGTATGCCTATACAATTTAAGAAACTTGCCACATACCTCTGGTATATTGTATCCTGCTAATGTGGTGTCAGTCATCGCTCGATGCGGCACCCCCAGTGGTACCAGGGTCTCATACCTCATGATTTCGCGAATACAAGACTCTGTGTAAGGCATGCTGCAACAATAAAATGGATAATATTAGGTAAGGAACTCGTCACATTTCTACTGCACGTGTCTTAGGCTATAGTCCACCACGCTAGATAATTGAGTATCGGTGAACTTTAAATGCTTTTTGAAAACTTTTTCATGTTATGTAAGTAGGTAGGTACACGTGTATCTACTTGACTGTAATTATTGATCAATTTGGATCAAGTAAATATTTTTTGTTTTTAATAAGCGTTGATAACTTTTAGATATGTTTCTACTTGAATTTGAAATAAAAATAAGCATAATATCTTGCATACTTTTTTCTGTCATCTAAAGTTGGGGCGCGGTCCCTTCCGACCACCCTGTCGATCTCTTCGTGCAGTTTGTCCTGGATCTCCGGTTGTAGCAGAATTCGCTCCACCAGAAACGCCAACACGGACTCTACTGCTGTTGCCGTTGGGAATGTGTAATCCACACATATCAGTACTAGCTGGTCAACTGGGAAATTAATAAAATAATTATAATGTAACTAGTCCCGGGTATCGTCATTTCTATTACACATATAAAATCATTAAAAGTAGTTACGAGTATGTATATCGTTAGACTTGTAGCTCAGAAAACTTTAAAAAAACATTTGTATACTCAATAATAAATTCCTATTTTTGTCCTAAATATGTTGTTGAATAACGTTTGTTTAAGTAGGCATTTTATATTCACTATGTCTCAAGGTTTCAATAAAATACTTGATTATAAAGACGCTATTAAAATATGATATTTCATCGATACAAACTTGGTACCTAGTAGGTATATTCAATTACCTAATTATACATTTTTTGCGCAGCAAACTATAACAATTTATTTAATCTTCGTCGCTAAAACCCCAATGATAACTGTTGACCCTCGCTGGACTCATACAGCTGACAGATAAGATTAAAAAGCACGTGATTATAACGTTACACGTGTCAATTGGTACAAAAAAATTATAATAATAATGGTAGCTAGTTGGTACCTACATACCGAATACACGTGGACCTACTCGTATGTTATTGATACCTATTATAAAAATGTAATATGATGTTGGTATTTAAAATTTTAACTGGATTTATATTAATATTGTGAAACATTCATTCTCTGTGACTGTTTTAAGATTACGCTTGTTGTGGTTCATTCTGCTCCATGACTGCAGTTCACTGCACATTAATGATAGTATACTAGTATAGTCCGGGTTTTTAATGTCAAGTCCTTTAAAAAACCGGTTAGAGAACGGTTAAAAAAAGTTTATGGAAATAAAAATGTAATCATGAGGTACCTACACTACATAGGCACATGACATTTAAACAATTCTTTTTTAATTTATTTTTTTCTTAACAATTAAAAATTTAAAAAGTACTGCTGAGACTTATGACGATATTAACTCTGTGCTCAAGAATGCAGTTGTGAGTAATTAATGAGTAAGAATCAGTAATCAGTAAATATTACGAGTAAGTCAATTTACAAAGTAGGTACACATACAGCGTAGGTACCCACAGTGCGAAGAAAACTAGCCTTGATTGATGTGTGTCCTTTATTTTCAGTTATCATTGCAGTTCATTGCACTTCAGACTGCAGGTCATGGATATGAGTTATAATTTTGTAAAATACCTAATTCGTTGAACATGAGGAACGTTTATAAACCGCCGAAACATTAATTTATTGCTATGATACAAAATTTACCTACCTTAAAAGCAAAAAAGCTACAACAGCTGAACCTGGGGACTTGCCTTCATTTGAATTTTATTTCAGGCAGCAATAAACTTAATCCTCGCATCAAATAAAATGTATCTAGTTCGTCAACATCACTGATACTTAATTAACTTATTGTACATACTCCTTGAAAAGTTTCAATTCACTAGACAAACATCAAAAATAATCTCACCGGAATAAGTAGTTCGCTTGTTCGTCTTCATCTCCTCCTTCATTTTTCTGATGTAGATGTCTAGGAAATGGCGATCGTTCGATTCATCAAAAGTCGCAATTGCTTCATTAACCAGTTTCTAGAATATGAACATAATTAGTGAGATTGGATTGGGGTTTAGTTCCGGTTCTATATTGATTTTGGTACAGGACCTATTAGAACGGCAATTGAATCACAAACTTCTTAGAGTAGGTAGATACGGCATTGAAAGCCACAACAAATGTGTGTAAACTGTTGTTGCCAACTTACCAAACCCGGTTCCATCTCTCAATTAGTCAAAAAAGTCACGCTCAGGTCTCAGCTCAATCTATGTCATGTGTGAATCAAAAAGCAAAAAAAGTTTCTAATAGGCCTACCGCATTAATAATTACCGCACAAATACCTACCGCAATCTGACATGTCTGCCTGCCTGACAGACATTTACAAGAACATTAACAGTTCTTTTTGATAAATAAGTACCTACTGTAATATTTGAGGCAATAAGAGTACAAAGTAGGTACAAATTAACAAATTATAATAACATACTGTCATCAAGTCTCGTATGGCCTCATTCCCTGTTTTCAGTGCCGTGTAACCGCTCCATTTAGGTATAATATCTTTCAGCCAGGGTGTAATTGATAAGGCGCCTCCTAGATCATTAGAACTTCTTTGAAAGACCGATCCTTTGCGGGCAAGGTTCCACAGCACATGATATTTAGATCTTGGCAGCGTCATGCGACCAATAACGTGCAGTAATCCATTCAAAAATGGAACAGCAAAGAAATGCGGTAAATTGACCAAATCACCTTTCACGAATTCCTGTAAACAATATTTTGCGTTTAGAAAGGAGTGCCAAAGCGACCTTCTTTAACAACAATAGTAATAATTTAGAAGGCCTTAAAACTTACAAAGAGTATATGAAATATAGTATCTACCTACCTGTCTACTTAATTATAAATTTTTATGCTTTCGTAAAAGCCAATAATAAAAAGCATCACAGTTTATTTCGCTTTTAAACCAACTTAAAAGACAAGATATTCGCACATGAGGGGTAACTACCTAATGAGGCTGCTGAACTAATCTTTGGAAATATGAATCGGATTTTGATTTTCTTATATTAACTTCAACAGTCTAAATTTCAAAATTTGTTCAGCTTTTTTCCGGGTACGTATAATATTTAGATGTAACTGTTTCAGGCTTATTTTTTTTAGAACTAAGGGGTTCGTGCCACAGGTAAAAATTTCAAAACCAAAATCGACTTATGAAACTACAGTAACGAAAATAAATAAACGAGTCAAATTACGAAATAAAAAGTAATTACAAAAATGAAATATATTACAGAAAGATTTCTTTAACTCGAAATCAAAATGGAAAAAATAATATTAGGTACTTTCTTAGTAGGTAATTCTTATTAGGTAATTTATTTTAATAACTATAAACCTTACTTTTTCAATAGGATACTTTGGTCCAGAGACAACCATGTCAATCATTTCCTTAATTTCATGGTCCACAACGGCTTCAAGAGTCTCACTTCGTCGTCCAAATCCATAATCCCTCATGTAACGAAGTGAAAACCTCCTCTGCACATGCCAGAAGTAGTCATCCGTGAAGAACACACCTGGTTGTTTTATTAAATTCAATTTTTACGAAGGTCATGAGCATATAAAAACTAAAGCTCTACATCCTTATAAATTTGGTGCTACTCTTGAAAGAGAAGAGAGTAAAAAAGTAATATTAAAGGTATTCTTTCTTACCCAGTCTTTTCCAATAGGCTCTAGCCCGGCCGAGTATTATGTCCATACGACCGTCAAATTCCTCGGTATTAAGAACTTGTTTGATTAGAGCCGGGTCATCCACCACTATTGACGGGAACGGTCCAAGGTAGAACCCGACTACTTTTGTTTTGTACTCGATGGCAAAGTTTCTGAACGAAGCGCCAAGGTTATTAAATACTTTTGTTATGATGAACCAGTACGACCCCCATATTGGTAAGCTTGGTGGTCCTGTAATCACGATAAAAGAAATCTGTAATATAGGTATGTATAATCATCAACCCATCACAATCCTACTGCAAGGCACAGGATTAAAATCCTAGTCTAAGATATTTGCTTGATACGTAATACAAATAAAAAAAGTTTATGCCAATGTAATTAAATAAATAAATAAATAACGCTTCACATTCACTAGGTATTCGTCATGTGTTAGTTTTTTAAAACTGCACTGATGGACTTAGTGGCAATAACATACAACAGCTATCTCATTCCTATGGACTCTTTGTCTTCTCCAACTAGACTAATGTCCAAAAGAAAGACAATAATAGGTATCTATCTACTATCAATTACGCAAGTATAATGTATTGTTGATTTTAACTAAGTACGTATTTAAGTTTAATGTTCGGGTCTTAAGCTACGTTATACCTATACATTATTCCTACAATTTACTTCAAGCAAAATGTCAGTAGGTAATATTAGGTAATAATATGAGGAAACAAGAAACATAATTTTAACATTATATTAATTCAGATAAATACTCGTAAAAAATAAGAAGCGCCGGCAAAGTGCAAGGGCAGTAGAGTATGAAGCTTTACCTCCACTGTAATTTTCTGAAATCTTTTACTTTCAGAGCGCGTTTTAAGGTAAACCTTATAGCTTAAAAGCTGTGACAGTACATCTCATTTCAAAGCTACTGTGGTCATAAAATAAAGTGTTACAATACAAAGACATTGAACGCTTACCTGGGGGAAAATTGTCCACTGGTTTCTTGTACGCATCTTTGTATAATCTTACCAAAATTAAAGCTAATAAAACCACAGAAATTATTGCCCCGATCATTATGAGCACTGTGTCTTTCTGAATAGTTTGCGGCTCACTACCGACCAAGTGTAATCAGTAACGAGTATTTATAAAGACTACATAACACTGTGTAAATATCATTACAAATCGTCATATTTAGTGCGATTATTTTGGTTGTTTCTTAAAGATCCGCCATGTATATTTTAATACATGCAATGGTCCAGGTTATTTAAGGGATGTAAAGGTGGTTTTGAAAAGAAACTAATACATATTTTAGTTTTATACGGGGCTATGAGTTTATTAAGTTTGGGAACCTTTGTTCTAGATGATAACGGTCAATATTTATGTCAGCTGAGCGACAATGACGAATGGAGTGCATCTTCAATATTGAAAACAGAGTCATCATACATAGTTATTTCAAAGGGAAGCGATAAAAATAGATACCTACATAATGTTACATGCATCCTTACACAACAATATTACATTTAATTTTATTTCTTTGTACTTTGTACGCTCACTCATAAATAAAAATAATACCTACTCATACTCATACTCATTGTATAATATTTAAACCAGTTTTTGTGTTTTGGTTGCCGGAGTTACCGACA
>DWQK01001769.1:0-14653 GCA_018231225.1 Noctuana stator
GGAACGACGAATTAACGAGCCCTCCGAAGCACAGAAACGCACATGAAATTTGCCACTAGCGGTCACCCATCCGAGTACTGGCTGCGCCCGAAAGCTTACCAAAAGCTTTAACTAACATTATTATTTAACTTATTTATTTACTAGTTTATGCTCGGGACTTTGTTCACGTGGTTGTCAGAATTGAGTTTAGAGGCTACAAGGAATCACGTCTTCTATAAACCATGCAAACTTTGCACCCATGTTTCAGCCCCTCAGGGGTAGAACTTTGGAATATAAGAAGGCTTATCGGATACCTACGTCATACAAAGAACACATCCTGCAAGTTTCAGGTATCTACGATCAGCGGTTAAGGTTGTGCGTTGATCCGATAGTGAGTCAACTAGCACCAAGCACTTTATAAAGACTCTAACACATTCTCATATTGAGTCACGCGTTATTTAACTCCAGTGATGGAAGTAGCGACGGGCGAGCACGGTGACTGGGTCCACAAGTTGGTGATGGCGGTGAACAAGGGCAACTGCGGCAGAGGCCAGTCTTCGTCATCATCATCCAGCACCTCCGCGCCGCAGAACTGCAACTTCAACAACAGCAAAAACAACGTTAAGAAGGAAGCTCTTGAGATTGTTATTGGTGAGATACATGTCATTTAAAAACTTTTTATTTTCTCAGTTTTTACTGCAAAAGGGGACATGGATTAGGTAGCAATTTTGCCAAGTACCTGACCTTTTGCTTCCCTCATCTCGAGATCCCCTTTAAATCCTTTGGGCATGTTTGTGAAAAATCACAATATACAAACACTTAAATCTACAATAAGCCCAAGAAAACTCACAGCATTATTATTATCGAGCTAAAAAACCTAACCTTAGTTATCAAGATTTCTCTTTATTTCCAGACAAACCAACCTGCACTGTGATAGACATGTCAGAACCCACACTGAACACGGAAAAACAGAATGCCTTAGTACCGAACTCCACTAACCTTGCACCAGTTACCTGCACCACGTCTCTACTGGACTCGAGCGAGAGCTTCACCAAGAAGCCAGTCAAAACCGGCTTCCCCACTTCAGGCTGGAAGCAATTCTGGATCTTATTGAAACGCACGTTCCGGTCGATTCTGCGTGATCAGATGCTGACGCATTTAAGGCTATGTTCGCATACAGTTGTGGGGCTGCTGATCGGGTTCCTGTACTACGACATAGGCCACGATGCGGCCAAGGTGATGAGTAACGCTGGCTGCATTTTCTTCACTGTGATGTTTACTATGTTCACGGCTATGATGCCGACTATTTTAACATGTAAGTGTGTCTAAATTACATTTTTTTCTTCTTCATCATCATGATCGAAATTATCATCTTCAAACTTTTGCTGTCACAGTGCTGGGTGGCTTCCATTTCTGCAGCCTATCTTTAATCTGTGTATTTGTGGGACTGAAAATTTGATCAATCCCGCGGAATCCCGGTATTTGCGGAATCCCGCATAATGAAAAATAATTAAAAAAATAACGCCTCACATGTTTTGAGTACCATAGACACACACAGACAATTGCACAAACACCCTGACAAGTAAAATTTCAATTCATTATTGAAAACTGTCCCCTTGGGAATCGAACCCTTTAATTGGCAGACCGGCACGATAACCACTATACCACACGGCGCGTCAAATTGATAAAAGCTATACATTTGGTGTTTTCACTATAGTGAAATGTTCTTTTTATTTGTTCCAGTCCCCACAGAAATGAGTGTGTTTGTGAGAGAGCATTTGAACTACTGGTATTCCTTGAAAGCCTTCTATTTCGCGAAGACTATAGCAGACCTACCGTTCCAGGTAAATATATTTTGTTTCGCTTTTATTTTTCATCCATGCATCAAAACAAAGGTAAATAAAATTTATTATTGTAAATTATATTCTTGTTGGGTTGGCCACTGACCCATATCTCCACTAATCCGTATTGGAGCAGCGTGGTGGAGTACTCCAGGCCTTCCCTAGTTATGGGAAAAGACCCTTGCAGTGGGAGCATATAAAGGGTTGAAAGCAAGTAACGTTTGACACTCACCGATCACTAATTTCCCTTTCTCCACTTTCCAGGTGGTGTTCAGCGGAGTGTACGTGATAATAGTGTACTTCATGACCGGCCAGCCCATGGAGGTGGACCGGGTGCTGATGTTCACCACCATCAACATCCTGACAGCGCTAGTGGCGCAGTCCCTCGGCCTGCTCATAGGGGCTGCCATGAAGATAGAGACCGGGGTATACCTGGGACCGGTCACTACTATACCCGTAGTGCTGTTCTCCGGGTTCTTTGTTAACTTTAACGCCGTGCCCAGTTATCTACAATGGCTTACGTACATCAGCTATGTCAGGTACGGGTTCGAAGGCGCCATGTTGTCTGTTTACGGGTTCGGAAGGGAAAAGCTTCACTGTTCCGAAGCGTACTGTCACTTCAGGACCCCGAGCCTGTTTCTCAAAGAGATGACCATGGACAAAGCTAACTTCTGGATCGATGTGGGCGCTCTTAGCGCGTTCTTTGTATTTATTAGAGTAATCTCCTACTTAGTGTTAAGGTTCAAGTTGAAGATGATGCAGTAGGTGTAGCACGGATGCTTCGTGCTGACGGTGATATGGAGTTCCATTTGTCTCGATATCGGCCACGGATACTGACAGCCTTTCATGGTTATGCTTAGCGTAGTCGCGCGGGACTGACGGAGTTTACGGCTAACTTAGGCTGGGGTTGTACGAGACGGTTTGATCCGATCCGGTACGGAATTATTAAAAATGTGGTTTGCGCAACATGCTTAGAATTGGTTGATGTGATCTCAATTTTAGCGTATATATGTCTGTGTGCCGCTTATCGCTGACGAAGCTGCAGGGATTGCGCAAAAAATCACTCATTATAACCAATATTCCAACGAGTAACTCCTTTCAAATTGTAATAAACAAAACACATTTTTCAACGTTTGCAAGATAAATGTGATTCATCCAGTGTATTCCAGTGATGCAACTTCGATTTTCTTAACGAAACAGCGACATGTTAGCTTATTATTTGTACTAAAACGTGATAAATTAAAGTAACGTCCGATATCGGATCGGTTTAAAACGGCACGTGTGCAACCAGCATTAGCGTAATTTGTCAGTTTTAACGCTCAAAGACGATTGTACGCGCCGGCGCAACTAGTTGTTAGGGGTAGGTTAAGTAGTTTTCGAAATATATAGCTTTATAGGACGCAGTTCGTTTAATTTGTTTATACGTAAACATAGAGGTTAGTTGTTAAGGTTTTACGGAACATCGGGCCCATGACTTAATTTTAAGTTACTTAAATAATTTTGTATTTTCATTTGTATGTATGGAATCAAGGTAGGCGGTTCTGTAAGTGCGCTTGGACTTTTTGTATTATCAATTATGTGTTGTCTGTCAAAATTGTGTTCTAACTCGGGTAGGTAGTTGCCATGCAACGTTACTGTAAAATTGTAGTCCTTTTTTTATGTTTTAAAACCAGTTGCCTTATTCGCTATGACACATCCATTCCTTATCAATAACGTGTGTATTCATAACGCGCTTAAAACTAAAACGTGGGCACAAAACACGTCGTGCCACCAAAAGTATATAATTAATATAGATATACATTGATATACATTGATATACGTGTATAATTAATATAGATATACGTGTGACGCGCCAATCGTGGAATTATTTGTGGAATGTGCGTCATTGTGCGTGGAATTGAAAAATCATAAATATTATTACTATGCGCGCCGCGTTACGTGTTTTCAATGTCATAGTGAATAACGCCCATGATTTATTATCAACCCATCATTGTCCCACTGCTGGGCGAGTTGATGAAGTCTTCTGTCAAGTAAGAGAAGGGTTAAGCCATAGTTAACCACGCTGGCCATGTGCGGGGTAGTGGCCAACCCATGGGCTCCGACTAGGTTTAACGACTGTTTCTATCGATAACAGCCGAAACCGAGGTCTTAACGTGCCTTTAGAAGCGACCATGACATTTACCACTTGCGGTCACCCATCAGAGTACTGACCGCGCCCGATGTTCTCAACTTGTGCGATCGCTTGCGATCCACACTAGCAGGGCTAAACGCTTATAAATATTATTTATGAGCTCATATATTATTATATTGAACTTGCACATAAGATAATTAGTTAAATTCTCGGTTAACCACGAATTCAGCAGTAGATAAGTGATATTTTGTGTTACGTTGCCATAATGTTAAAGTACTTAAGTAACTGGTACTTATGTGATTTTATTTAAGTATTACTATTCATTTAATATATATAATTATCTATTTTATAAAAAAGTTTAATATATGAGTTAGAGTAGTTTTATTTTAGGTAGTTATGTAGTGCAACTATACAGGTAGGGAGAATTATTTGAGTTAAGATTTTTATGTTACAAACGGAAATAATTTTTATCTAATGTATGTATTTATAGTTTTATACTCAACATGCATCGATTAACTACGTTCGTTTTAATTGCACCAAGCTTTAGATCAGGCATTCCCAAACTTTGAGCAAGATACCTCTATTCCAAAATGCACCGATGCCTCAGACTAAGGTTGTTGAATATCAGTATCAGCGTCCGCTGATATAGTAAACCCTGCTGCATCAGCAATAACCCTGCCTCAGAACTCCATAGCCAAATTACTTTAAAATCCTAAATCTAGTTTTTAGTAAAATATTAGTCATTCTTATAACATGTTAGTACACGTAACAATTTATACAGTATTTTAAAAGTGTCAAATACGAACTTGTGGTACGAATAGGTACTGGGCATCGATGTTCAGACCTCGACCCCAATGGGTCTATAATTCTATATTAACCATTTTGGGAATCCCTACTTTTAGTATTTGGCCAAAGAAATATCAACAAAAATAAAACTAAAACTTTCATTAACATAAAAAAATATTTCTAGGTCTCATGGACTGTAAGAGGAGCCATTGAGATCTCAACATTATAATTTTAATTTTATAGTGTCATAATAGAAATGGCTGTGTAGGTTCGCTAGCTAATAATTTCTCATTTTGTGTTCCATTCTGTTCCCATTTTAGCATAATTATTACTTTGTTTGTTTCTCAAAATACGTTTATGTGGTAGGTAGCTAATAGGTATGTAATTATTTTCCATATCATAAATTTAGATGTTTACCTAGATTTATTTAGATAAAAACCTTATACTTATAAGGTTGCTCGTACCTTTGATTTTATAAATAGCGGTGTTTGTGGTCTTAGTACATTATGTTTGTGTAATCGAATTTCTTAAAAGGATATTTTAAGAGTCGCTAGCTAGGTACGTGGCGTGGAAATACATTTATATTTTAATTTGTAAAATGTATTTACTTTCGACGCTACAGATCTCGCCACACACGTTACATACTACAAAAGAGTTTAATATCAATTGTGTTATCGTCAAAACACAGAGTCACACTCACACCTAGCTCAGATGAATCGAATAAGCTAGGTTTTGTAGTCGTGTTGCTTAGACTTTGTTTAGATTAAGTATAAACGTTCTACACGTAGTGCGCCTGTAATGTGGCGAATTGTTTACCGTCGCGCCATTGCTATATGCGAAGGGTAGGCGTTCATTAAATACTGTATAATATTGTTGATATATCACATTCCAGTGACGGAGTTCAAATAAATAAATGCTGATATCCGTAAAATACAGTAATAAAAGCATAAATCTATAGATTAACATGATCAGTAAAATAAATTCTATTCTTTTTTGTAAAGTACTGACGGAACATATTTACTGCGCGGCTAGCCTTCATTTTTGAATTTTTTTTGCACTTATTTTCGTGAAAATAACATAATTTTGACAGACAACGAAACAAGCGTGCATATCTACTCAATTATCCATAGACTTTAATTAGTTGTTAAATACCTTTCATTAAGCTAAAATTTTTGGTAATTCTCTATGTCTATCCTAATTACCAGTATTTATTAATTAATAAACGACTGTGATTTTTATAATTGTACAGTATTATTTACTTACTACGGCCTATATCAAGCGTTGCACGGAGAACAGGGGGATTACAGTCCCACGGGGGTCTTGTCTCAAATACGAGAAGCGTTTTTAGACCATAATCTACCACATTGGACAACAGCAGCTTGGTGAACTTCATGGAGAACATTATGGAGAACTCTGACATGCATGTTTTGTCATGTTTCCCTTCACCATCACAGCTAATGACAGTTAATTGTTAAGAATTCGTAGAAGTTTAAATAAAAAATCAATTGGATTTCTAAATTTTTTTTTGAAGTTAACATTTGTATAGTATATAATATAATAGTTTGGATAGTATATTTTATGCAGAGTAGTAATAGTTTGGATAGTAATCAAATATGTACATATTTATTTTTAATTAAATACCACATAGAAAAGACTTAGAAATACATAGTTTGATTAAGTCCTTCTAGAGTGCTGTAAGCCTTCTTAGTACATATTAGGTATATGATACTATTTATGACATTATGAATTTATATGATATTAATCCATAATAATAAATAATAGGACTCTCAAGTCCCACCCTAAGATTCACGGGTGCCATAGACATACAAAAGATGAAAAGATACACACGAGACAGGGAATAGAAATATAAATACACAATTTAAATTTCTGATACACTAACAAGTGAACATGTTTCTTCTAGGCAAGCGTGCTACACCCCACACTCCCATGATCCCATCTCGCTTAATATCAGGCGTGATTGAAGTCAAGTGCAAGCCTATTTTTAGTAAAAAAAAAAGGTAACACTGAAAACTGACACAGATTGTCAACTACACTTAATAAAATGTTTCTTTAAACTTGATTCTGAATATCAAGATATTTGTATATTTTGTAGATACAGAGGTACGGTAAAACCTTTCTCATAAATGTCTGCTGTGTAAGGTCTAACTTTACAACTCTTATTTCAGAGTCACACATTTTAATCAGATGCCGAGCACAAACATTCTGGGTGAATATTTTTTGATATCAAATATTCCTGAGCCATCTTTATTAATGGAAACAAGGTAGAGATGGAGAAAATTGCTATCCATATTCCGTGTGACTGTGTCGCTCTTACTTACTATAAGTGGAATACTGGGTAGACTGGACAAGTCTCTCTTTGTTATGTCAAGGATCTGCAACCCATGAGCATCATGCGATTCAATGACCATTGTCCTTAGGCACCAGATTTAACAGGGGTCAGCTAAAGTAGATGAAATTGGTTGCAGTGGCTATTGGGTTAATACAATTTAACTATATTATTTTGTCTGTTTTTGTAGAATGATATTGTTCTGATTTCTGAAACAATATTTAAGTATCGGAACCAAGGTGGACTTTTTGTGTAACATAGAAATAATATTGCTTAAGTTAATAATATACTTGATGAGGTTTAACCCATTGCTGAATAAGACTTCTAACTTTTAATACTTTCAACTGGTCACTTTTCGTTTTCGATATGTCCAAGCAGCAATTGACACAACATAACTTTTTGCTTGAAGCAAACTTAAATGATGATAGTGCAAAGTCACTGCTACTATCACTTACATTGAATAAAGCATTTTTTGAATAAATTAAATTTTGAATAAAGCAAAGCGGTAGGGGCATCTAAAGTCAAGCTGTTATTGAATGTAGAAAAGTTAATCGTGTTCTGTTAATATTCCTTGATTTAAAACAAAAGTAAAACTCAACACGATAACGAACTATCAATATGATGCTGCAAATAAATGGATTTGCATTGCTCGGATGAAATATTTACAGTTCTAAACTTCAACTCAACTCACAAAAGGATCTAACAAGATTGTTTATTGTTACTGATATTAAGGTATGTTATTATTACGGTACATACGGATACGGATAAATAAATATATTTTGGTTTTGTTAAAATAGAAATAATAGGATTAACGTTTGACATCATTGACATGACAATCATTGACAACTTTGACATAACGTACCTAGGTCAGTCTTTCTCTATGCTAATACTTCCATATACAGACTATATAATAAATATGTCTATGGCACAGGGCGATGCTAAGTATGCCAACTAATATTTTTTAAGGCATGGACTTTAGTACATATCGATAAATAGAAACATAGAACTATCTCAAAGTTTTCGTATTTTAACGCTGCCCGACAAAATATTATTATAATTGTGGTAAGAGACCCATGCCTTGCTGTGGGCCATAAAAAGGCCATATTTACTTTTAGATAGATACAAGAAAAGTCGAAAGTCAAATAATTTTAAAAGCCTTTAAGCAAATTATAAACAGATTTGAAAGGCAATTAAAATTTGCCCACGATTACAACTGATACCACTTTTTTTTATTATTTTTCGGGACACGCCAATCCCGAAAATCGATTATTGCTTAGCTTAGAGGTTTGGTTAGATTAGATGCGTATTATTACTTACTAAGAGTTCGAACCAATTTATTTGACTTTCGATTGAGTCGAGAAAATTTAACTAGGTAAGTCGAGTTTGCTTTCCCTCAAAGGCGAGATTCGCAGAGAGTCGAATAACGGTGGATGAGTAAAGTCTTACTCTCTTCACTTGTGTTTATTTAGGAAGGCGTGTTTGCTTAAAGCTCATTAATCGATCCACTTAGTACATGTGGCGTGCGATAATTAAATTGCGAATTGATACCCTCATGAGACGATCCCCGAACCCTCATTAGATGAGAAAGTTATAATTATTATTAGGAATATATATATAGGTACTGGTGGCAGGGACAGCCCGCCGACGCTTGAAACCACAGCTTCAGACCATGATTCCCAGTCGATCAGTCGAATGCCGAAAGAATTTTTTTGAAATTAGAATTGTTTAATACAAAGAGACTACCAAAAATAAAATCGATATTTATTATTTATATTGTAATGATTATAAAAAAAATATTTAAAAAGAAAACAGTTTTGGTGTAGGGGCGGCATTCGGAAATTTGGCATGCGTTTGCGGCGGCGCCGGCGGCACGCTTTGACGGTGAACTTTTTTGTGCTAATAATGTCCAATTCCAAATTTAAAAAAACACATCAGTTTTGAACCGTAACCATTTAAATTTTAAATAGTCTGTGACCGTGACGTATGGCGTGATGTGATCTTGCATACTCATAAATAGTTTTTAACGTTTAATGTTAATTTCGAGTGGTAGGTAGGCACCTAGTTGGTATTAGGCAATGTGTTTTGTTTTGTTTTTTAGTTATATTGATTACATTTTTTACAGTGATAGTTGAGTGCGTTCAATATTGCTTATTTTCGGTTTTGACTGTTTTAGTAGTAGGAACTTACCTTGTGTTTTGTTTTTTAATTACTATAAAATACTTCTTGTGGTACATAAGTGATTAGTGTTGTAGTTCGCTATAGAAATGTGTTAGATCCTTGATCGGGAGAAGCCCACCAGAATGCTTCCTTGGCACTTCGTGTTCTTAAAGAGACTGTAATGGTAAGTACCTACTTACCTCTTGATTTGTTAAGTACTTAGGTTAATTTTACACTTACTATGCCTGACTTTTTAAATAGGTACATATTGCTCCTATTGGTCGCTGTCACTAAATCGCACGCTTTAAGGCTACACAATTTTTATCCAAATGTCCAAAGGTATTTAATTCAGTAAATGTAGGTACCTACCTACTTTCATGGGGTATTTTAACATTTTTATTGGGGGCAAATCAAAACAGACATTAGCCGTGACACGGGCGTTGGTCGTAAGACCGCCTACCACCCTCATGTCTTGTAAGGTTTTCATCTGTAATAGCAGTAAAACATTTAAATATTATGTGATATCTTTCATTAGTTGTATTTATCTATTTAGGCGGCCCGCACACGAGTACGTGTGCCGCGATCATGAGCCCTGATTGCGCGCTGCGTAAATCAAATAGCGGGTAATGTTTAGGGCTGCCACAGAAACAACTTCATTGAATTATTGAAAACAGGCAAATCAAACAAATCGATAACTTTAAATGTTAACTACCTTAACTTAAACTTTTTATGTTTACTCGATGGAATTGTTTATTTATTACTTTAATTTGGATTTAGATTGGATTATAATATATATATATTTTTTATTAAAGTACTGAATATTATACAATTATAAGTAAAATATAATTAATTACATTCAGCACCAAACATAAACTCTATTGAGTTACAGTAACTTTATTTATGTTTGACAATTTCTAGGGACATAGATTAGCTGATGTTCGTTCTAATATTAGTCATTGGATGTTAGTAAGGTAATTTAATCTGGGGTTCACATGACCGCTAAATTGTCCTTCAAGGTCAATTATACAGAGCCATTTTGATGTTTCACTAATTACTAGTGTAGTGACAACCCTGAGGATTCAGAGTGTAAATTAGAATACCTACCGGTACCTATCGATATTGCGAAGTGATATGTGGTGGAAATAATAATAACGTTTTAATACGGTACTATGTACCTACAGTGTACACACATTTGCGCTCTACCCTCATATTTCACAACCGTTTAAATCATTTGCGGGTCACGGAGGGATATTAAAGTTACATTTATGAACAAAATAGCTAACTTCATTAAGATAAAAGTTATTAATCTACGAGTATGTTTGTTATTTTAAACATAGTTGATATAACGTTGTAATATATCGGTTCGTAAAACTTAATTCAATTATATTACCTATGAGTAACTTGATCAGCATGAACAGAAAATCATAACCTTATCTCATATCTTCTCTACCATATACGGGTTACGTTCCGTTAATTACCGTTGCAACCTCCTATTTTTAACTGACTTCGAAAAAGGAAGAGGTTCTCAATTCGACTGTATTTTATTGTGTTTATTACGTCATAACTTTCGACTGGGTGTACGGATTTTGATGGTTCTGATGATTTTTTTAATTTGAAATTTGGTGCCTGCCGTTTGGTTCATTTCAATTTGGTACAGTTCTGACTATAGCATAGACTATAGCGTCAATGAGAAAATCATATAAGTCTTAAATTTGCAAATTTGCGAATCGACAATCTTGCGACGACCATGATCTTATTCATCTCTACGATTGCCATTCGCTTTAATCCTTGGCCATCCTTACTCTACTCATATTTCATGCTTATCCCCCCCCACCAGTCCTCGGTACGTCTATGTGTATGCTTGAGGCTTTTCCCGGGGGTAGGGTTTTGCTGTAGGTATAATTGACTTATAACTACGTTCGGGGTGAAAGCACAGATTAGCTGACAATAGAACGAGCATTAGCCTTTATCAAAGCAATTCAACAACGTACGACTTTAATTTACCAAATTCCATTTCGAATAACGTGCCGTCTGTTGCGAGCACAAAGCGTCTGCGGTAAATTAGTTTATTAGGATTCCAATCTTATTACGAGTACATACATTACACATTATAAGTAATTTACCTCTACAAATTCTAAACTCTCTAAATATAATCTAAAAGTAATTATTTTAGGTTGTCACATAATTAAACCCCTGAAATTACTGAAATACTTTGAGGACTACATAATATAGGTATACCTAATATATTCGTGTCTTCGACCTTTCAAAGGGCCTGCGACTAGGTTTAACGACTGTTATCTATCGATAACCGGGACCGATGACTTAACGTGCCCTCCGAAGCACAGAAGCGCGCATGAAGCCACTAGCGGTCTCTTATCCAAGTACCGACCGCGTCCAAGGTTGCTTAACAATGTGATCGTTAGCGACCTACACTACCAGCGGTGCTGTGCGCGCTATAACTTCGTAAATACAGTTATCCTCTATAAGCATATAAACGTTTCCTTGTAAAAATATTGTTATCCTCCTCAACGATGCTGTCGTATAAGATAAGTGGTTCCTATTTACTCAACAAATATTTATGACAGAAGGAGATAAAGCCTGGTCATTTCCTCAGCAAAAATGTTGCAGATAACTGTTATTAGGAGTAAATCGGCCGTAGATAAATCTATTGTTATTTATTCGCTGGCAATGTAACTAACTCGTGTGACAGCCTACTATAATATACACAATATTACCGGTTCTTATGTGCCCGGTTTACAATAGCCTTTTAATTTACTCGTATACGTAACGAGTAAGTTAAAAGTATATTATACAGACGACCCGCGTGGTGTAGTGGTTACCACGCCAGTCCACCATTCGAAGGGTCCCCGGCGCGGCAGAAATTTAAATGATGAATTTATATTTCTGTTCACGGTCTGGGTGTTTGTGTATTTGTCTTTGTATGTGTCCATGGCATCCTAGTGGCAATCCTAGTGTGAGTGTAAAGCGTTATTTATTTATTTTTTTAAAGTTGTTTCTAAATAATTGTGATCGCACTCTAATGTTCTACCTTGTTACTGTTCAGCTCTGAGATATATTCTAGAGCATTTTTCGGGAATTTCGACGAATTGTCGTGTAATATCATCACTCGTAGTTAAATTTAAATAGCAGCGCCACGGCTGCGATATCGCGAAGCACAATTTGTCGGCGTGGCGGCTGAACTGCAACCTGATTGGCTTCAAATTGAAAATCGAATGAACCTCTCAAATTGCTTTGTACAGATTCAAACATAATCGCTTTCGGCCGAATTTGGTCGCTAAAAA
Organism: Noctuana stator; assembly: GCA_018231225.1. Lineage (NCBI taxonomy): Eukaryota > Metazoa > Arthropoda > Insecta > Lepidoptera > Hesperiidae > Noctuana > Noctuana stator. Next base: position 12,544 of record DWQK01001769.1, read on the forward strand.
TAACGTTTCGTTTCGGCCCACAGAACTGATGATAGACAGAAATGGATGTTATCACATGTATAAAGTTACTTTATGGTTCTTTATCCGGTGTTGTATAGGAAACATTTTTAAAATGCATAATGCAAAATTTCTTTCAACACCTCTATGTTAAAGAAGTTTATTATTTTAAAAACCATTTCACATCTGTTTTATAACAAGAATAATAATATATTTTCTCTTCTCTTAATCAGAACCTAATAGGCAATTGGGTAAATTTTTTGCTAGTATTCAATTATGGATACGTGTAAATCACGTCTGTTTGTTATTAATTCTATGCCAGAATATAAACGTCGGGAGGAAATTTGAATATAGAACTATATCGGGCGTGAAAATGGGTATTTGATGTTAAGTTTCCTTCGGAGTCTTCACCTAAACAATGTATTGTCTTGCTATAAACTACAGTATTCCTAATATAGCAGTAGGAATAAAAATTTCTTGTATCAAGCTGTAATATAAAAGCAATATCGATTACTTATGTCGAAATCCAACGAAATATCAATATTAATGTTATCAAAAACAAAATAGTAAAACAAAACCAAGCAGAAAGATATCTTTAAGACATCTTAATTTAAATACCTTTCATCTCACATCCAAATCTCACTAACACCAGAGTAAAATACCAGTTAGTTTAAGCTCCTAACCTAACGCTAACATACACTGGAGGCAGTTTAGTCGTAATAGCCAAGACTAGACATTCCAATTAAGTGTTTGAAGCTACACCGGATAAACCTTAGATCGCTTTAGGTTTAGACAGACCCCAGGCTGCTATAGTTGTGTAGTGAGATTGGTTTGTAAACATTAATGACTATTTATGTGATGAGAAACGTTCTAAAGCATTCTATGACATGTCTTTAACCCTTTATATGTCCCACTACTGGGCACGGGTCTCTCCCCACAACCGGGGAAGGCCTGGAGCATACCACCACGCTGTTCCAATGCGGATTGGTGATTCTATGACATAATGACTATTTAAATGTTAAGTGATGAGAAAGATTTTAATCCTTAAATGGGTTATTTGTATACTTAAATGTACCTAATAGTTTTTATTTTATAAAAATGTGAGTTGTTGGCGTTGGACGGATAGAGATTCGCATATTTATTACAAACTTAATTGTAAACGAGTACCGAAAGTTTTTTCGTCTGCTTTTTTATCCATCAAACATAGCTAAAAAGGGCATAGCCGATGAAATGATAAAAAATATAACAATGAATAAAAACAATTTTATTTTATTACTATTTTGTATAATTAATGTGCCCTGCGGTTGTACCCGCATTAAGAGTTTTAACGTAATGCTTGATAGCCTATAACCTTCCTCATGAATGTACTCGTAGCTATCATACGCAAAAAGAATTTTTCGAATCCGACTTGTAATTCCAGAGATGAGCGCGTTTAAACCAACAAACTCTTCAGCATATTAGTATAGATTTATAGGACTTTGCAATATCACTAGCAATGATAGATTTCCCTTTCTTTGTTGCCTACACAAACATTACAACATAACATGTAATTAAAATTCTGTTTCTCTCAGTATAGCCGATGTTATTCCGAGAATTCTTGATACAAAAGTGTAAGTAAAAACGGTACGATTAGAACACGCGAACCGTAATTGATTCCTAAATACAAAAATAGATACGTACAAACTTGCTCTAATGGGAAGCTGAGTGAGGGACTTCTTAAATTTATTCGTTTGACTTCGGAGATGCGAAAGTAATATATTTGTTTGACTTTAGAGCATGAATTACTTACCTACACATACTGTAAATTCACAAAAATAATTTCAAGATTGATTCTTTTTTAAAATTGATGAAAATTACTTGATTGTGTACGTGATAAAATCCTTTTTTGAAAAACAAACATGATATAAGTATTCAGAGGATAGATACTTTTCTAGCTATTTTTTATAATAATAATTTTTCATGCCCTATGACTTGTCTGTTACCATGTTTATGTTAAATATGTACCATTTGTTATGATAATATCAGGTACAGTTAAACATTCTTTATTTCTCTAAAAGACAGATATTGCTTACAGTGAATTTTTTAGCAAAAATTAAATTTTTACACGTAAGCC
>DWQK01001770.1:0-14652 GCA_018231225.1 Noctuana stator
CGGTAGAAATCTACTGACAAAATAAAATTAATTGAATTATCATAACAAGACGCGCTCCCAGGCCAATTTATCACAGGAAAGTTTATTAAAAATGCCAATTATAACATCTAACTCCGAAAAGGGTTTTCTGGAATCTGTATAAGTTTTAATTGGCATCGGACCTTCAACGTCATTTTCCTCTACATTTTATACATGTCAAGTCGCACTACTGAGTAGCAAAGAACGTAACTGTTTGTTCCTTGCAAAATTGGTTTTCATTCTCATTTGTGCCTCTTGTATAGTTATTTTTATATTGAAAAGATGCACAGGTATGTGATGAAATATACTACAGTATACATGCCCTTGATATTGTTATATTTAACTTCTGAATTTTAATACATTTCTAACCCCTTTCTACCGAAAATTAGTATATCTACGTCAAAAATTTATTTTGATCTACGACTATAAATATCGTAAAATACACCTAGATTAAACGATGGCTCATACCATTACTCATCCCTGTCAATACAATCTTCTGCATATCAACTTTCTGTTTGAAGAGGATTATACTTATATCCTTATTGCACCAGCTTACATAAGAACCTAAGAGTAGAGATAAATATATTGCTCGTATAATAACTATTATATTAAGTAGATAATCAAAGCTTTGGCTACTTGTAAATAACCTAGTAATATTAATATAACATATAAAAATAAATTAAAAATTGAAGTAACTAAAAAACAAACCCGCTTAAAGGTTATATCTTATTTAACTTAGATCGAGGTCAGAATATAATTTTAAATATGATTAATGGCTGAAACGTCCAAGGCAGGCCATATTTCCTAAAAGAAGTTGAAGCATGATTAAGATGTTAAGATGTACAGCATAATAAAGACTAGATCGGTTCAATATTGAAATTTAAGATAATCACTTTTTACTTAAATAAATCTAATATAATCTACCTATTCAAGAAATTCAATTAATGCAAAATTTTACCTTTCTTTGGACAAAATGCAAAACGAACTTGTTACAGTTACGAACATGATTCCTTCGAACGATTTCCATTAAAACATTGATTAAAACGTTTTTCGTCGACCGCTTTTTCCCTCGCGATAAAACTAACTTTCGTAATGAATAGCAAGTTGTGAGCATTTCTTCGGCAAATATTCGCAACAAAACCTCACAATGGCTGTCATTTATTTGAAGACCTAATTTTTCTCTTACGCACGATTTGCAGGGTGGTTTGCAATTTGACTGTTATTCTATTCTTCGAAATGTTTAGTACTTAAGCGTAGATAGATTTATAGAATCATTTACTTAGAATTAGTCTTTTCAATGTTTTGCTACAGTGACGTTTATTGTTATTGTATTTTTACAGGTATAAACTTAATCAAAGAATCATAATTCCTACTAAGTTTTAACAGTAGAATACAGTAGTATACAGTGGTGGGAAGTAGAGTCTACCCTTTATATCTGACATTCAAAATTCTCAGAACTCCGCCAATTTGATTAAAAGGAAATTAGGTATGCACCTTTTTCCATGTTCCCGTTTCAAATACCGTTCTTTTTCATCTATCTTTTGAGTTATGAACTCAGTTATTCAGATTTGCACTAATTAATGCGTCTTCAAAGGCTGATGGATAGATGAAAACATTCTTCTGTGTAGCGTAGCTTCACGTAACCCATTTTGGCAAAAAATTTACCGACTCGTATAAAGTCACGAAACTCATCGAGCTACTATTTAATGCCTTACCACTTGAGTATGAAACTACAATAAACTCAAACCAACTATTCCGTTTTTTCTTTTAATATTCAGTTCCACTGTAGAGCAAAATTTTTTTTTGGTTCATTTTGTTCTATTATGTAAAATTTTGCTACCTCATTAATCTTTCTTGTTTCCAAATGGGTTGTTTTTGTACTTTGTTTTACTATAAGACTTTTGTAAACTTATTCCACCAAATTATATTTACCGAACAACTAGAAAAATAATTTCGTTTCGTTTCGCTGATTGAATTAGCCGGAATTTTATATTTAATTTTGGTAATAAATAGTCAAGCCTCGATCTTATTTAACAGTACCTACATAGAAACTTAGTAAAATTAGATAAAACCAGATTAAATAAACGTATTCGAGAGGTAGGTACTGCTTATTTGCCAATGAAATCTCTTCCAGCAGACCTACGAGTATGGCTGAAAAATTTATATGAGAACAAATCTAGTTCTTAGGCTGGATTCTTTGGCTTATTAGTAAAATTTACATAGAATTTCCTTAGAAAAACGGCCTCCACTATCTTCATAACGATACATGATAGCAATTGTTCCGGTTATTAAGGGTGAGTCATAAGGTCGGGCACTATATGAAAGTATAGGCAATGGAATAGATTGCAGCCACTACTCGAAGGAACTGCCGTATATTTTATCCGGAGCTCTGACAGCTAATATAACACAGTAATGAGCGCATCGGGCGAGAAACACTATCATAACATGTAGATACGTAATGTTCATGCTTATTTGGATTTAAAGATGAAATAAAGCTCAGCAAACGATTGAACTTTGTTATATTATTTAGTAATATACGTTAATATTTTATTGTCTATAGCCCCAATGCCAAACTAAGGGGGTCAAGGAGTCAATGCCTTATAATAATAGTTTTGATAATTTTATCAGATTCCTTTAAGTAGATTTGGCACTTATGTTAACAATTTTTTATCATAGATCAGTGTAAGTAAATTACGCCTTATCAAAATATATAACAAAATTGTGGCGATGGTCAATCGTGTAACTACACTTTTAAATCTTTTAATGCTTTTGGGTTCGCTTAAAACGCACAAAGCTAATTCGAGGTGCTATGCATGAGCCGATTATGTAAATGCAAAACCATTTGCTGGGATTCATCAAACTGTCGCAGTTAATGTTCGTCACACGAATCGTTCGTCGGATTATCTGCAGTCGACTTGATGTTCTAAAGCTCATTTCAATAGGACTAGACCATGTCAGCTTTGTTATAATACATATGTACAGCATGATATGTGGTGATATTTATTATATAAATAGGTTGGCTATCTAGGTATGTATACTGGTGCTTGATAAATAAAAAATATAGGTTAGTAAATATATTATCTTTTATATCACATATTATTCGTTTATGTACCTACTCTTTTGACTTGATAATTTCAGTTAGTATTAGGTATATTAATTTGGGTACTGATAAACGTTTTCCCCATAAAATGACTTATCAAAGCTTTACAAAAATGATAAATTCTCCAGTTGAATCTTTATTTTTATTGCCTTATGAACATAATTACGAATCCAGGAAAATTTGGAACACGCCTTAAAAAGTACAAATTTCCTAGGTCTAGGTTATTATAGTGTACAGTTCAGGGAGAATGAAAAAGTGGTGCTTACGAATAGCTACCTCGGGTTTCATCTCGCTGCCTTACGCTTCGCAGCACGGCAGGTACAGGTGTATGCTTCGCCAACAGTAGCGTCAAGTAAAAACTGTCGTGCCCGCGTTACAGCAAATTAAATGCGCGCAGGGAATTTGATCCCCGGATCCGAGATTATTTGTAGATAATCCTGAAATCCCCGGATTTAAAAAAAAAACCCGAAGATCGAATTCCTTACACGCGAGTTGCAGCGTGAAACAATCTGCGTCAGGTCGCGTCTTGTTGTGTACCGACCCTTACAATATTTCTGTATAATAATATAATCTTACTGTATATTCTCACATATTAGCTAAAAATCTTTTTTTCCTTGAAAATTGCTATATCGAAATAGTGGATAGATGACTGATAAAATCACATGTAAATATTGCACAACTAACTAAAACAAAAAATCGAAATAACCGATACCTCTAATACCTACACACTTACACAATGTAAGGTGCTAATATCATATTTATATAATATACCTGATTTGAGTACGAGTCCGCTACCTCTTTTGAGTTATAAACGAATAGGATATTAAGTCCATCTCACATGGCTTAGTTTTAATCTGAGTCCGGTAGAGTATTGTATAGGAACTAGCGGATACGTAAATAATTAGGTGTAAATAATTAGGTACATATACCAGTTCTATCACATACACATAACGTACTTTTAAGCGTAGTTTACATTATTGATATCAGTTAGAAATAATAAAAAACATAGGTAATTCAATGGATTCACATTGTTTACAACCAAAGACATTGTTTATACTACAAAGTTACTTTAGATTAGATAATCCAAATAAGTAGATAAAGTAATTGTCACAAAAAAATCTGACCATTATTTGTAGCGACATCTATTGGGGTAATTTTCAAATTGTAATTATGGTAAATGAATCTCAATTAAGTGATCAAATCTATAGGTATATAAAGCGTATAAAATATTTACCTATTAAGAATGATATCTGTATTGATTTCACGTTTTAAATGTAGGTACTTAATAGTTTAATTTGTGACTTTCTGTAATTTAATACACAACGCTAATGGATTTCTTTTTTCCCTTATGTCCCCATAGAAAGTTATTTTCGAAAGGGTTATAAATAAATCTTGCCGATAAGCCTACAGATTAGCAAAGTGGAACTTAGAATTATTTCCTACAGGTTAAGGTTCAATCAACAAACAAATTTTTCAAAAATTTATTTTGCAATAGGAATAGTACCTATACATATTTGCTGCAAAACACTTACGTACGTGTATGTAGAGCGTTTCAAATAAAAAGGCGACCCAATATGACCCAAGTGTAAACTTCAATGCTTACTATTACAGTTACAGTAAATGTTTATATTATCTTATCATCACGTAGTCTGCTGACCTGAATGGCCCTGTTGCTTGCTGTGGCAGCTTCTGTTAAAGATACTTAATAAAATTTCGAATTTCTGCACTTATGTGAATCTCATAGTTATTTGTTAAATAAACATTAAAAATAGCTTTACTTTTTCAAAGCAAAGAAAAGTCACTGCACAGTAACTACAGTGAGTACGGTACTTACGTACTTATGCAATTATCATAGAGTTAAAATAATGTTTATCTTCCGTCCGTCTTCATGCAGATTAAAGTACAGTATTTAGTAGAGCGATATTTTCTACTTAAAAATCTCGCTAAAACCGAAGTAGTCTAGGCTCTATGAATGAATTTTAAATTCATGGATAAAAGTACCTACCTATTATAGGCGAAAGTTTTACGTCACGTTGCTAGGAAACTTTAGGTTCTTTGTATATCTAAATAAGAAACATTTTTTTGAATTTTTGCATTGAATTATTTTGAAAATCATATTTGACTGGAGAGGAAAGAATGAATAAATGACTATAGTTGTTTAAGTATGCATACATATAAATTATTATAGAACCAGTGTACAGATCTGTCTGTGTACACACATTAAATTAAAAAAAAATGAAATTTAGTAGTCGCTTTGTAATTTAAACTCGAATCCTTTTTTCATTTCAACTTTAACTTTATGATTTTCTATTTGTCAATGCTCGTTACATATTATTTTCCCTGTATTCCTATTTTAAAAGAACTAATATTAATTCAGTAGGTATAGTTTCTTTCCAAATTTCTTTCCCTCATTTCTTTGGGGAAAGAATTTAAGGTTGGAATGTGTAATCATACGAGTTGGAATGCGTACACGTTACTCTTATGCAAGTAGTAAACTCTATTCTATTGTCGGCCGACTAAGATCCCATCGAGGAACTAAAGCCAAAGTAAGCACCTCTTATCTTTTCTCGACCTCTTTGTCCGCTCTGAAAAAAATGCGCTAAAAGAATATTGTTCACTTAGTCAACGCTCGTTTGTAAATGAGAATTTCACGACAAAAATAAGGCGTCAAGTTCGAAACACTGTTACTTACTTCCATTATGTTTTTAAATAAATCCCTGAAACAAAAGCGTAACTGGCAACAACGACCCTTAATTAAACTGGAAGGGCGGCAGCATTTATTGTGAATTTAACAAGTGCGGCAGCTTTTGTGAAATACTTAAAATTTCACGTTGATTGACTTTTTTGCATTGTAAATGCACCTTCACTTATTAAAATACCTCGTATCTTACCGATATTCGTATCCAATACCGTATCTCCGAAACAAAAATAACTGCCTTAATCGACGTACTGAGATGGGGTTTACTAAAATGTACCAACACATTTTCCTTCTTCTATTAACTTTCCTTTGACCCACGTTTACATATGTGTGGGTATCAAGAGACCAATTGTAAATCCCTGGCTTAGGGAACGAATGCTTACAAGAATTACTAATTTCGGTGTTTAGTTTCTTACCCTTTTATATATACGAGTACGAACGTGAAAGGGTCCCGTTTAAAGTCCTTCTCTGTGGGATATTAGATTACGGTGATTCTTATTCCCTCAGGCGTTAGAGGAAACTTCATTACGACAGTTTTTTGGCAGACCCTTGTATCCTGTCATTATTTTTAATCATGGTTTCTTTCGTTTTCGCAACTTACAAACTACTACGTACTAAGTAAAGTGTGCTTATATGACACTAGTAGTTCAGAAATTTTGTGAGAAATTAATGTTTATATTTTTTCTACAACGGACATCTCTTTAGGATACCTACCAGAAAACACATCTTGTTTTTTTCACTGAATTGATACTAATAACACACTAAATAATAATATATTGAATGTGTTAGTTACAGTTATTTCAGATTTAATAGTAACAATTTTAAGTTAAGTATAAACTTTACGTTACTAATGTTTCTTTTTTAAACAAGTTAATAATGAAATATATAATATAATAATACAAGTTTTACCATGTACATTGCTTGTAAATGATCCACAAGGCTCCTAAAACATGTAATGTATTATTTGGCATAAAAGAATTTAGGTACAACTTTCCGAAGCTAGTAAGGAAAAACGCGTGAAACGTAACCACTTGCTCATTCATCCAAATTCCAAATTCGCCCTGCCATGTATTGCAATCCAGCAAAAGGCTCCTGCCTGCCATCCCGTGTAATCCCGCTGATTGATAACATTGTGGGAATGCAATCCCTAGTTAAAGTGTTTACAAGCCGCTGTCTGTTTGAGACTGTCCGCTTCGAAGCGGATCTTTAGAACAACTACAAAATATGCTTTATTGTTCAACAAAAAAGGAGAACACAACATAAATACGAGCCTAGTGTAAACGATAGGCGATCTAATCATATTTTCCTTTAATGGAACGTTAAATGAACTTTAAATTAAATTTTCAATTGAACACCTCTACTGGCAAATAATTATTTAAAAAAATTAATAATGTAAAAACTGATTGAAATAATTTATTATTGCCCCTTGAATTTGCTACTGAACGAAGATAGGTACCGATTTCTACCGAAGATAGGTAAAAACATAAAAAGAATAAAGCTCCAACCACTGGGGTTCGGTGTTTTATTCTTTTAAGATCGAGACTTGCCGTGACACGGGCTTAATTAATTGACCTCCAGTAAAATCGTTAGTTTTTATTATACATTATACTAGTTTGTAACTTGCACCCCATTTAATGTAGTTATCCATTTACATATCTAGGTTTAAGATAATAACTCTAGCTTTAAGGTACCTTATTGTTGACCAATATTTTTATGTCTTTCCTATTATCTAAACAGCGTCAGCGATTGCAGATGCGAAAAGTGGAATTATATGCTAAATGCTAAAAATACCAATCAAAAAGCTTTATTACGCACCACAATTGCCTAACGTGTAACTACCTATATATATGTGTGGTCGGTAGCGGTTTCTCTGGTCGAGATGTCGAAGGCCAACTAATTCACGTTCGGTGTTCATGTTCTAGAGAGGTACTCGTTGTTTTACATAGGTATATTGCGAGTACTAAATACTAAACCTTTACAAACATATACACATGCTTATATACTTTTATGTATTATGTACAAAATAGCAACTAATTAGAAATTCGCCTTCTTTTCACAAAATAAAAAACGGGAATGCAATTAGATTAGGCAGATGAAAACTAAATTATTGAAAACAAAAGTGTTTGGTGCACTAGTAACTAAAGTAGCCCAAAAATTAAGAACCATTGAACTGGTAGAGTATAAACACCTTCAAATGATCATGCGTATAAACTTTTAAGGTCAGAAAAGCTTAAACATTCGATTCACTTCAATAAAAACAAAAGTTGGCAGCTATAGTATATTTTACAGGGGAATAGATAATATAAGGGGGTTCGAATGACAGCGGCGTGTTTGCCCCGCGCTCGGCGTTCAACACATATGCGGGTTGTAAACGGCTCTTCTGCGGGATTTAAATGCAAAATAAACTTCACTTTCAGAAAATAGGTTGCAGAGGTATTTCTTTTGTGGGTTCCGAGCTCCAATACAAATTTCCTCGTAGTACTGAAATAAAAAGTTCTCAATACATTTATTTGGCTTAGGTACTTTTATTTCATTTGAATGAATGGTTTTATCTTTAATGTGGTAATTTTTTTAATGTTTTCCTCTGCGAATCAACTTATATTTATATAAATTATGTTAATAATACCTATTCATTTTTAGTTTTTAAATGAAGTATTTTAAATAGTGTCTTGCTTAGATTTGAAAAAGAACTTTTATTTAATAATTATAAAACCAAGTTTTATTAATATTATCTATTACTACGAGAGGACCTGTACCTTCTCTTCTGCTACAGAACGTCGTTTTGCTGACAATACCTATAATTTAAAAATAACATTGATAACGTAACGCTGGAAAGGGCGTTACTAAGAAATTTATAGTTGCTATCCTACAAAACCAATTTTTAAGGCGACAACTTTTTAAAAACCTTTACTATTTAAGTAAAATTTCTACAAAGGAAAAGTGTACCTACAAACTATACGTGTAGCCTGAAGTGTGGATTGTTTAGTTTGTTTGCATCCATTCATTCATACTCGTATATAACAATTCGTCTATGTCGCTTCGCGTCTAGACCCGACGTATATCCGCTTAACGGAATTTGCTACCATCTTTTCTTACGGTAGGAAATTGTATCTTAAACTTTAACCGTGACTGCATTTTCACAAGTATATCTAACTTTACCTATTATTTTTTACATAAAGTGTTTCGATGAATATGTATTTTACTTAGCATTTTATTCAAGCTTTACTACATAAACAGCGATAAATATATTATGTGCAATTTCTTAAATAAATATAAATATTGCATAGCATCACAAGAGTAAGTTCCATACAAGTTAAAAATAGGTTTTTTTATCACATTTAAATTTGAATGATTTCATGTATTAAAAAACTGAAACGACAAAAGATTATAACATATTTCGTGGTTGTATACGCTTTTATCTTTTATGTAACTAGTGTTTGAGGTAACGCAAAAGTAAAATACCTTAAATATTTCTTTTTCTATAGATAGGATAACGTCTTCAAAACTTTTAATACATTCCGGCCTATATTCAATTGTAAAGATTCAATAGGTCTACAAAAAAGAACAATTTATGCAACAAATCGTAGCTTAGAAACAATCGTCTCGATGAAATTTCCTAAATTGAAAAGAACAAATTTTATCGCTGCAAAGTTTTGTAATATAAAGTCGAATATTCAAATTTTCTGCCTTGACATAATAGGCATAAATCCGAAAGTCTCGAATCTAATACAGCATTAAACCGGAGCCTATTGGATTCCTTTTGTACACGTTCAGGAAAGCTACGAGCTTGTAATTATGCTTTGAATTTATGTAACTGGCCACTTATAATAAAAATAAAACAAATACGGAATTTGAAAGTCTCTGATAACATGTTACTTTGCTGTTTCTTTATTGTTGCATCATTTAGATAATCGTGTGTCGCTATTGCACTTAATTTAACTCGTAAAATTGTCACTCAATGATTCTTTATCATAGATTTAACTTTTTTTTATAAGTACATTAATAAAATGCGAGTTCTTTTGTTATTGTAACCTTTATTTATACTTTGTACAATCAATTGAATGCCAGAATTAAACGATATATTTAAGTACTTCCCTGTTCATAATTTTTTAATTTAATTTAAACAGTAACATTAAACTAGTTTGGCAAAAAACTTGAGCACATGTGAATAAAATATTGCATATTAAGCTAAAACATTTATCTTACATCTATAATAACATTAATTGGATTTCGTGTAATTTAATTAAATAGTTTTTATCCTATTATATTATGTAGTACGATACCAGACTATACTTGAACAAAAACATTGATTGCTTAAATATTATTTAATTAAATATATAATTATATATATTTAATCGTAACTTTTATTATAATATGAAAGCTAGCTGACCTACATTGACTTAATTTTTAAAAAACGTATTAGTATTCTAACATAACAAATGCACCGTATCCATTACGCGGCACAATAAAAAACTGCTTTTTGAAACAAAATTTTATGAACCTAAATATCTCATTATAAATACAGAAAAACCTTAACCACTATCGTAAATTAGACAAGCACCATTATGCCTGCCCACAGATCTTATTTTATTATCACTATTTAGTAAAAATAGACAGTAAATAATTAACATTTTCTTTCAGTATATAATGCTTACATCAGCTTAGGTAACATGTACGACTATAAAGCCTTATACATAATGATTTTACTGTATATAATGTCAATACCAAACATTTTTATGTATCTATTTCATAAAATTTAACAGAACAACCTGAATTGAATTTGGCAATCTGATAGTGATTATTATGGTGATAGATGATTGATGAAGTACGTAGATTTAACAAAAAAAAAATTATTAAAATTATTTAAAAAATGTTGGACTGGCACTAAAATATACTTTTTTAAAAATAAAGCCAGTAAGTATGAATAACTTTTCACGTACTTGTCGCCCGAGTAGTTAAAAATTTCTATAGCGTACCGTAAATAACGCAGTCGTAATGTCGTGCCATTTTATTCATTCTGGTTTTACGCATTCTGGTTTTCTGGTTTTATTCAGTAAACAACTTTTTTAAAACACAAGTGCTGTTTTTAAACAAGATATTTGTGAATGAATATAGGAATGGATGTTTAATTTTTTCATATTGTAGTTGTCGTATTCTGAAAATAATGGAATTTTTTTACATAAAAACTATTTTACACATTAAAATTTCACAGCAGATTAATAATTATAACAACTTGGCACCACTGTATTAAAAATTTAGCAACTTGTATTTTTTCTGCGATTAAATTATGAGGGGGTTAAAATAAGCGTTAATGTCACTGCACCTCTTTTACTCGTATATGCCAGTATATTGATTAGCTGTAGCAAACAATAAATTACTTAGGTACTAAATCAATCTTAAAATATACAACCATGCTCATGAATTATGATTTCAACCAGTAATATACTATATTAACTGTATTAAGTATTAACCTATTTAAACTGTATTAATTGATAAATAAAAATATTTCATAAAAAAAGTCGGTGGCAGAGATAACTCCATGTTATAATTGTAAAGTATTGACATAATGTTGCAGCACTTCTAGGCCCAAGTAGTAACACTCAAGTTCTTATCATTAAAATCAGGAGTTGTTCTATTATAATGTAAAGTACTCTTCATTGACTTAGATGGGAGGTTTCAGCGGCGTGTTGCCCACGTGCAAATTGTTCAGTTGAGGCAGCAGTATGGCGGCCGTCGCTATGGTGGTGACCAACACGAACACTGCCAGTAGCGCGCGGTCAGCCACAACTGCCACCTACGAAACGACATGATAAGTAGCCAAGCTAAACTTAACACTCATATCTTCGTAATATTCACTACAAACGAAACATTAATGAAGATTTACCTACGTTTATATTAGCAAGGAATAACTAAGAACTCATTTAACTGTAATATTCAGTACAAACAAAACTACAAGTAGAAATAAATTTGTGTATTATCCTTTTAACATTTTAGCATTGTATTTGAGTTGTTATATATAAATATACCTATTTTTAATTTCTGTAAGAAATATAAAATGTTGACCCCAAATCTTCCACCCTTGAAAACTGCCGCCCTCGGCAGAGCCTAGCCTACTTAGTCTTCCAGCACATCCGCCACTGCTAATTGTTGTATGTATCACTGTGCTGTTTCGACGTAGAAGATAAGCACGTAAAGGTACCAAACTGATGTATATACTCGTATGTACCTCAGTTTGGTACAGACGAGTTCTTACGAAGGAATTTTCCCAAAAGATTATAAACTTAGTTATATACTCGTATAAGACGAGTATTTACCTAAGTTTATTAAGTAACTTAGGTATATACTCGTCTTATACGAGTATATACCTAAGTTTATATGCCTTTGTAAGAATTCCTTTAAACATATTCATTACATAGTAAGATATGTATGAAAATTTTATGATATTAAGTAAACATTATTCAAAAATCAAAAACGCCTGTTCGATTTGCACCTGAATGATTCTTCACCCTAATGACCTTCCACTTTTTTATTACATATTCAATAACACCTATTTATTCTGATCCGGTTCATGTACAAATTCTATTACACGAATGTCACTCTCGTCATTATTCTTTTCCATATCACGGGCAAAGACGAAAAAATATTATGTGGAAGCCGACGTAAATCTTATAATAACAGTCATTTCATCCGGCGATATTTCAATAAGATAAATAATGAATTAGTGTCGAGATTCTGATAACATTAAAGCATAATTTTTCAGTATGCTGCATTTTTGTCGGCTGATTACCGAGTGAGTACCTACTATAGTTCAATGAACTAAATAGAGTACCTAAGATATCATTGTTGCCTAAGCGATTATTTGTTATGTTAAAGAAGTATTTTGTGTTAAAAGTCCTTCGCCTAAAATTTATAAAAAAACTGTTAAGCTTTAATAAACTCGTAGTATATATAATGTATTTGGAAGATACATTTAAGGAATTGACTTATAAAGAAGCACGTACCTAAATCAATTTATAAAAGCTATTTGTGTTCTAACGACATTAAGGCAAGCAACGTCAACGTTTCTTGTTTACCAAATTGAGTTATGTGTTTATGGAATTTGGTAACTACATATTTTAGAATTATTAGAATCACTAACTGAATTTAATCATGATAACGAATACCTGGCCAAGGCTTCTTATATCTTTATTAGTAATTACCTAGGTATATAGTTCTTTATAATTGCAAAACCATACGGGCGTAAAGATTGGCTTTCAAGCGCCCGTATTCGAGAACGTTAGAAAGAAAAACTCAATATCAGGGATGTTATGGATATAATATCTTCTATAGTTGTTCATTTCCTTTTCATTTATATTCTGACATGTATTTATAATATTTCGGGAATAGGAATATAATAAAATTATATCTGTTTTGGATAAGGATACTCAGAGGGATACACATTACCTGTTTCCACTCCAAGTTGGCCCTCTCGAGTCTCTCATTGGCGGCGACGCGTTGCTCGTGTCGTGCAGTGGCCTCGCGGATGGTGCAGCCGCAGCAACTGCAACGCGGACACACCGGCGCGCAACAGCTGTCCGACGGCACAGTAGCGGCTGCCGCTCCTGGAGTCCCTCGGTCTACGATAACAAGACAACAAACTAGAAAATACCTTAGGGGCTGTTCAAGTAAATATAAGTATAAGCAATAGGAGGTGATAAGGGGGTCTACGATTGGCTTTTTTTAATGACACGGGTGAGGAGAGTTTTAATGTCAATCACGTAGACAATGTATTTACTTTCCATACGGTTTTTTACAAAATGTATATATACTTAGTGTATTTTTAGTTGATTTGTCATGTGTTTTTTTTATGTAAGCTGGGAAGGGGAGAAATTTAGATTGGTACAGTAGGTAGGTATGTTTTAAAAACTATTTTACTTATACAAATATAACGAAGCCGAATAACTCTGATCAACTGACGAGTATTTAATTAAAATACAGTGTTATAGTTTAGTTTGAGAACAAAAACAATAACAATTGAAGTTATCACATTTATTCAAACTGCTATCTAAACTGCTGTGAACTTTCTCTTGTAGTTCTGTTTCATGTCTGTTACAAAACCGCGGTAGCTATCTTTGAGAAATTCAGAAACTCTAAAAACAAATCGCGAAGAAAGATCGGAATATAGTAAAGTAATTGGTCGATCCCCATAAAACCTTTAGTCGACAGAAATATCAACATTGAATATATGTTTAAATGTATATTGTCTGGCTTTACCTGTCTTTGATGGGTAACGGTAAAAACCTGTGAAAACGTCAATATCTTTTAGTAGGTATAGGTAAGATTTTTCTCATTAAATCATTTGTTAATTTGAACGGCACCGTAGCGTGATGTAGGAATAAGGGCAAGCTGCCACGAATTGAGCCGCAATTTGTCGGTTCCTAACTATGCGGGCGTGCGGCTTGACAGGGCGGCTAAACTTGACATAATTATCGCGTGTATTGGACACGCAGTGGTTTTCATCATCCATAAAATGCGAACGAAAAGAACCAGTAAGTAATTAATTAATTATTGCATGCCTTACTTTTTTTAGCTGTTACCATATCTACAATAGAAAGTTACTAAGGAAATCATACAAGTTGACTGTGAAGTGAAGTTGAAACGTGACGTAGAACGTCACATTCCAATTAAAATTTATTATCCATCTTGAAATTTCCCGATTTCATTAATTATATTAGCTATACCCGGCGCGCGTTGCTAAGTCAACAACCTGGCCTCGTGGCGAGTTACATCTATGAACCTGTCATATTCGTTTCCTCTGTGTAAAAATACATGGTCATACTAATTTTCATGACAATCG
>DWQK01001771.1:0-14652 GCA_018231225.1 Noctuana stator
GCCCCTTCCTCGGTGCCGTCTCTCGTCCGCCCGCGACTGTCCCCACAACCCCTACCTCCCCCAACATTCATTGTGCCGCAATATATTTCTTTTTATGTGCAAACAGAAAAGTCATTTATTTAAATTTTCTCACGAATTCGCATCGCAATTTTATTTTATTATATTATCTATATAGCATTTAGATTGCCCTGAATTTCATTACGCAGATACTCATATGGATACGCACACAAATGGAGAGTTATATTGAACAGAATAAACCTCTCAATACTAACAAATATGCCCGTTACAAATTTGCTACAGTGTTTCATCTTCACAAATCTCGACCGAAATACGTTTTCTTTTCACTCAATATAACTTTTCGTTTAAAATGCCTGTTTATATTGAGTTTCATCTATCTTTGGACCGACCTCGCGTCGTCGCTATTATGTCCTCAAATAATTAAATTGTGAGCGCTTGACGTTGTACAGAATAATATTAAACTCAATCACATTGCAGAGATCACATCAGCTCAGAGAAAGTTAGAATACTAATTATTACAATACAAAAGGGAAGTTGGAATAGATGAAATAAGATTAGTTTTATACGTCTGACTACATTTTAAATTAATTCCTTTCGTTTTATATTCTAATATAGAAGGTTTTCGCAAAATATTCATGAATTATTTAAATATTATTGTTTATTACTTAAACCTAGTAAACAAGCACATATGACACCGAATTTATCAGACGATACCTGCATTAGGTTCGCATTTTGTACCACATTTTTGTCTGGTACGAGATTCCTTCTTCGAAGGGGGATTTCTTTGCGCTTTACTTAAAAAAAAAACGTTTAAAAACACAATCTTCGTTGATAAATTAAGTACCTAATCCATAACTTGCATGTTTGTGACAAAAATTTGTACAAAAAACAGGACCACTACGAATCCAGATGGTATTCATGTGCATAGTTGGGCAATTTCGACGTCCACAATGAAGAAAGGCAGGAAAAAATTCTTGAACCACTCACCACCATAAGTAACAGGATAAGTGAGTAGGACTTAGGACATATACTTCGCATACTAAAAAGATCTGTTGGCCTTTAAGTTATCGACGACTCAATCTGCTTGCAGTTAGACGTAGTTTAATTAATTAAGCCAATACATCGGGCATTAAGCTTGTATAATAGGGGTTTATATGCAAGAAACAGCTCTTAATATCAATGGTGTATTTGAATAGTATAAGGATAATGAACGCACCGTTCGTTTTTGGTTTAATCGCTCTCGAAGTGGAAACTTCAACATGAATCCCGAGGAAGACCAACCATTAAAGTACGAGTAAAGAACGATAAATTGAATGTGATGTTAGAAGCCTATACGTATCAAAGTACCAAGGAATTATAAAAAGCTTGAAAAATGGCTACGCCATGACTAGATTGATTTACAGCTCGAAAGCTAAATTGAAATAAAAATTGTTGAAGATGTTTGCACTCAATTGATTGGCTATAACATACAAAAAAGGAATTAACGCGCTCGACCACTCTGGTTGCGAATAATGGTTCGCTATATTACACGCATGCTGTGACAAGCGATAAACTAATTTAAAGTTGTGAAGTTAATTAACATTAATCTGACACTTTGACAACAATTTTTAACTAGTTGTTAACTTATGCAAATCTTCTAATAATTTTATGACTGTATAAGATTTGTCATTCAGATTAAATATTCAGATTAAATATGGCATATATGTGAACAAATATGAGCCTGCATGTATATCGGATTAACATTGATACCTTACTAATTAAAACGAATAAGGCGGTCAATAACATACAAATGATTATAAAACCAACTATTGACAATAACAGTCCAACAAAAGGCAATACATCACACATCTTAAGTAAACATTGTAACAAAACGAGTTCGCTTTACGTAAGGTTACGAGACTCGAGACGCGTTCGGGGTCTAGTGTTGTTATCCCATCGCCCGAAGCTCTCGATCCATCGCAGCTTACACGCACTATTAGACAGCTGACAAGCTCGTTTATGTTCGCATTACGTACAACACTTATAAACAACTTACTGACGTGACTTGCTCGCAAAAACTTCACGAATTCTCCTGGGTAGTTTTGTGTACGCAAATTTCGCGTGTATTTGACATGTGTAAAAAAAGTATAAAGGTAAGAAAAATTATCCTTGTATTACATGTAGGTATTTTGTACTTTATTTGAAATAATGTTATAAACAAACTTACTTTTCTAAGAGCTTATTTTATTGCTCCTATCAATGCAATAATAAAGACATTATCAGTCAGCCAAAATTGACTAGTGGCGCCTAGTCACTGCTAGTTGGGCCAACACTGAGGATCTTTTCTCTTATTTTTTTCAATTAGTAAAATCCAGTGAAACCTATGTTCAAGGACCAACAGTAGATGAGAGAAACGTATCTGTCGATTTGGCCTAATAGCCGCCTTCTCATTTACCAACATCGTGATATGGATTATCCAGGTTCAATTTAGTTGAATTATTTTTATGAACTTTGAACTTTACTCAAATATAAGGGTAAATCTGGTGAAAAGGTGACATGGCGTAGCTGGTAAGCTGAGGACTCGCAAACTAAGATATTCAAGTTTATCGCAATCTGGGACTCACAAATTTTTGAGCATAGTTAAAAAACTATGATGTTTGTGCCATTTCGCATATATAAGCAATAAATATTAAACATTAAATATTTGTATGGGGTAACAAGTAGTAGGTTGGCTAACCTTCTATAGAGTAGGTATATCTTTCTTTCGGCGTAACAATGCAACACCGGCAGCAATAACAAAAATAGTCTTACAAAATATGTAGTTCAAATGCATCTAAGACTAAGTACCGAAATATTGTTTAAGGTCATAATCCTGAGGAATAAAACTGAACTTCATTTACACAATTGTTACTGTTGTAATTGTTTATGAGTAGCATATGAGCATGACCTGCAAAACTGCAGGTACCATGCAGACCATGCTCGTTTCTTATATGATGTTAAGTAGTCACTGCAACCCGTGGAGACTCATGTCCAATCGCAAATAGGAGAGAAGTCTAAGACGGTCGCCTCAAATATAATGTTAACCTGTCGAAATATAAGTACATTAGACTTCCTTAACGGCTAGTTATGAGGGCAGTGGTAGTACTTCCCCGGGCGCAATTTATAAACTCTACCACTCAAAACATTGCTTGCAAACATACCTTGAAGTCGACTCGAATCCTTTCGCAACCTGCGGGTAGAAACCCAAAACCAGGAGCGGCATACAATAGAGTATGTTTGTACATATAATGTAGGTATAATGTTTTTACTTTTGTCAATAGGTGACCCCAGACTCCCAGTCCCAGTCATTATCCCTCAAAAACTGTGTCAGTGCAGATCGTTTCGGGGTTCAAAAACATCGTAGCCGCTTAAAAGATGTTTCGCAAAAAGGCGTAGTGTTTATTTTCATTGAGATGGGATATAAACAGGGCTGTGGCGCACGAGTGCGGGCGGGGTCAGTAAAGTTAGTGTCGGCTCGTAAACGTATCGGGCGGGGGCTACCGCTCGCCGCCGCCCCGCGGCGACCGCACTCGACACGCTGCCGCACGTCGCCGACGCTCTGAATCGCACCCATTCAAACATTCGCATGCAATGGATACACCATGCGAATTTTTTATTTTTTACGAATAATTTGTGTCATATTAAGGTATTCAAGCATGGCTCGATTAATTTAAATAATAAATATATAAAATTGTTTTTAGTCAAATAAATCAATCGGTACATCGGTATATATCTTTAAATAATTTGAGGTTAATTGATATAGAAAATTGTAACATAAGTTACATATGCTATAACGTTGATTTTTATAAGAAATAAAAAATTCCTTGTACCAAAAAGATAGCATTGATTTTAATTTCACATGTAATAATAGGTATAAATAATACCTACTTAATACTAAACAATGTATTTAATCGTATATCGCTTAATTTTATATTTAATATAGCTACAGAATACTACTTACTGAATAAAAATTGTAAAATTACAACGATTACATTTTTTAACTAATTTTCATTTCTTTAATCGCGCTTTCTAGTAAAGGAAAATATTGAATACTTTAATAACGTAAAACAAGCAACATACACAGTATCATACGTTATCCAGCTCTTAATGAAAAGAACTGCAATGTTTAGTTGTGGGCAGGTCCATAATAGGCTCCCCTGGGAAAGGCGGCGGCGGCGTTCCGACAACAGACAGCGGGTGTCAGCCGCCACGTGCTACCCAAGGCCACTCGCTTAGTGTCAAGGTCATTGCCACTCCAGCTCGGTACACGCGGCACCCACGCTTTTCCTGTCACCACAAATAGAACGACCCACTCAAAACAACCGTAATATGCTGCAACTACTACATACTACGAGCCGGCGAAGTCAGAACAACAAGGCAACAGCAACAGCTTTCCTTTACCAGACTCCTTGCAGTTGGTAATCGGAATGCTCATCGTTTTCTTTGGACATACATGTAACGGAACTCTGTGAGTTGTTCGCCGCTCGGGTCAACGTAAACCACGTGTCGACATAGATATCACCGTCACTTTCCGCAAATGGAAATATGTGGAAGTTTGGGTTAGTGCCAACACGTACGTAACCTTTATGGGCATTTTATCTGAGAGTTCATGCCCTCGTACTCTTACTTCCTCTTGAAGTTGTTTTCTCAAGGATGCTTTATATGTTTGAATGCGTTCTCATATGCACGTTAAATAGTATTGTTATATAACAACAATATGCGAATAATGCTACGTAAAGCTTAAAATAATAAGCTTGTAATACATAGAGTACTGATAGAGTGCCTTTGGCTTACGCGGAGTAGAAAAACAGTAATGTAGGTAACTACAATGTCCATCGTAAGGACGATATTAAGTGAAAGGAAAAAATTAAATACATATTAAAATGTACAGTTGATTGTACTACGTTACACTTTGAGTTTTTAACGATCAGAAAATTGTTAATATTTCCATTTCGTTCTAAACAATTAAATATTTTTTTGTTTGATAGAGGGTTAATTGTCTTTTGATGCAAAGTACCCTCTTTTTTGCCTAGATATACCTAGTGTAGGTGCAGACAATCTTATCCTAAACTTTAGAACATGATTAAAATTTTTTCTTACTGATGAGAAATCTAAGATAAACTTCAGTAGTTTATCTGAGATCAAACATTGGTAAGTCTTCAACATCAAAATTCTTCTTGACAAACTTTTTCCCGTAAATCTTCTCAGTAAGTTTATGTATCAAAGTTATGTAATTGCATTACATGATTACATGTGCTACGACATTCAGTAAGATCAAAATGCAATTTAAACTAAATAGAAAACATTAATGGGGCCTTAATTTGCGATTAAGGCGAATATAGTATGCGGGGTGAGCGGTGGCGTGGAGACGAAGGCTGCGGAGTGCATGTGCGGGTGTGTGGGGGGCAGGGCACGGGGCGGGCGGGCAGTCGCGCCGCGGGCCGCCACTTCTCTGTACTCGAGGAGCCCCGGTACACCTCGGTTTCCGGCGGGTGCTCCCTCGCGGATTCGCAAGTAAATCCTGCAGCGCCGGGCCCGCGTGCCCCGCGTGCCGGCCACGTGCCAACTCGCCCGCTGACGGTGACGACACCTCGCTTTACGCGTACCCACCACCTCCATTGATAAAACTCAGTAATTACCAGCTGATGATCAACGTTGCAATTTCCCCGTGAGCAAAACATTTCAACTAGACAGAAGTAATAACATTTTTAGTAGACTGTTTTTAGATTATTGTCGAACATTATTACATTCGTTAGTAAAAACATAAAGTTTTGTAGTGGGTAGTTTAAAATTCAATGATAGTTATATGGGGTATGTAGTCGTAGTGTATAATAGGTTACCTTTTACTTAATTTTTCAAAATATAGTAAATATACGTAAGAACCAAATGCCCTCTGGTTAAGAGTGCGATTCGCTTAAGAATAGCCTTATAATATTCGCAATAGCAACAAAAAGCAATATTTGCCTTTAGTGTATTCAATACAAAAGTGTTTTATTACTGTTACTATTACAAACATGCCGAGAAAATAGCCGAGTTTCTCTGGCATATAAACTGACTCTTGTATTGAAAGTTTACTAGCAACTAAAAAAAATAATATAATATTGCTAATTTATTCAAGCTAAGTGATGTTAGGCAACAAATTGTCACACAACCTGAAACCAAAAAGTTTGTGAAACGAACAGTATACATTAGTAAATGGACCGTTATATCTGGAAGTCAGTGAACGCGCATAGAGTCGATGAGTCAAGATGGAAACGGCTCAAACCGCAGCGGACAACCAGGGGAGGACTTACAAAATATATCACATGTACAAGGTAAACATTTTGTTTTAGTAATTTTTCATTTACCAGTAATTAAATTTGGTTTTATAGAATACTAGAATTCCAAATTTACCATGGATATACGACAAATTTGCTACCGCAAGGATCTGGAACCCATGAGTATTTGAGCATCATACGGTTCTTCACGACGCATTCATGTTCTTATATCATATTTGGACATTTAAAAATATTAAAAATATTTAAAAAAATATATGCCGATTATGCCGAATACGAACAGAAAACCAAATATTTAACGCATCTCTACCAAAAATATGGTTTATCATCAATAAAATATAAATTCACACTCCCCAACCGTGTCTTACGTGGTAACGGAATATTTTGTGACCAATCAATCAAACGTTCTTCGTTGGCTTAAAGAAGGTCTACGAAGAATACGCTACGCTTTGCTACGACTCTACGAATGGTAGAGTAGCAACAGGAAATAAATTACGATCTACCGTGTTGTGTATAGTTTCAGCCTTTTCATATTTTATTGCATGCAGATTTAGCCTGCGGAAAACCTAAAACAGACAGTGTTTTTCTTCTTCAATGATAAGGATATGCAGATTAATGATAAATTACAACATAATCGACCAGATATTTTTATTTATCAATTAAACGTTATCGAAAATCGCAGAGCCGTGATCTACCACGCTGCCCGAATGAAAATAACTTATTGAAATTGCGGGTCAGGGTGAGTAACCCGAGTAAGATATGTTCAAACGATTCCTATTTAACGATAACTAAGGCAAACAAATAGTATGCTATAAACACCGTGATAAAACCTATGCATGCCTGAGATTTCTCCATAATAGTTCTCAAAAGCTGTAATGCTAGCTACCAACACTTTGCCAGCGTGAACTATGGCTTAAATCCTCCTTGTGGAACTGTTATGGGTTGATGATGACGATGATGGTGATGAACGAAAATTAAAATAGAATATTTTAAGCATTATTTGCGAAGAAACTTCTCGAAGCCGAGACGAACAAAACATAATTCAACAAACAAAACATAGTTTTTTTAATAACTTTTATCACGCTATTCGGGGTAGAGACAAATCTAAAAAACCAAAAATCATGAAAATCTTTTTAGGAGTGAGTTATAAAACGTGTAACCCACCTTCAAAAATAATTTCTTATTTAATTTGAAAAAACTTAAGCTAACTAGAGTCCTTTTAATTAAAAGTATCAGTAAAGTAAAAATAAAACATTAATGATAAAACATAAACATAAGTTTTATAAACGCAATTTATCTATCTTCTATGCATATTCATAAAATGTTTGTCTTGAATGACTAACTGATGAATCAACGCACAGCCTAAACCGCTAGAGACCAAAATTTTGGAGGATTCTTTGTATGACGTAGGCATCCGATTAAAAAGGCATTTTCGAAATTCTACCCATAAGGGGGTGAAAAACGGGGCAAAGTTCCAATCCGCTATACATATTTTTTATTTTTAGAGCCCGATTCCAGTCCACACGGACGAAGGCGGGGATAATAAAAAACATGAGATTTTAAATTAATTATTATTTTTTATTTACTTGCTAATAATAATCATTTAAATAATTATCATGCAATAAGTAGTAATGTATACAAGTTTATTTTCCATCATATTATTATGAAGATAATGTTAAAGCAATTGATAATAAAACAACTTTCAAGATTAAAGTATAATAATATGCCATGTGCATGTAGAGATGTAGAGCCACCATAGTTAAGATTTGGTGGTTTTAAATCAAACAGACAGACAATAATATGATTGTAAGATTAAGGCAGCAATAGCGCCCTCGGCATGCTGCGGCCGTCGGGCACACTAGCGCCCCGCGGCGGCTCCCCACTGCAGCACACGCCACGACCGCCACGCAGTCTTCCCGCGCGACCCGCACGTGTGTCTAGCGTGCCTATACACCGAGCTCCGAGGAAATCTTTCCGATCGGATTTAAACTAAACCTAGACGATCAAGTGAGACAAATATATATACCAAAATTGTTTGCATCTCCCCCGTCGCCCAGTGCTCCACGGACGTGATTGCGATTGTTAACGTGCTGTGCTAATAACTTTAGTGGTGCACTAATTAAAACAATTATTGTTTTATTTTTGACTTCCCTTAGTTTATTTAAGACTGGTACTGAAAAGGGATACCTTAATTTATGGCGTGGAAATTATTATATCAGCATCTTCTTGGATATGTGGCAGCATTAACAAGCTGAATGGTAGGTAATCAACTTTCTAATAAAAATTCCTAACAATATCATTGTACTGTAAATAAGTTAGTTATTAATAATAATTAAATTAACATATCATTCAATATTCAATAGGTTCAGAATGTCTCAATACTTGTTTTAGCAATTTGTAGAGAAGTTGCATTACTTGTCTGATTTTTAAAATAATTTTGATAATTTTAACATGTAATTGATGTGTAGGTGATATTAAAACTCTAAAATTGATTAATATTTTGGATATGAAATTATTTTTAGCACTTTTATAAATTACGATATTATGTTCATGTTAAAATAAAAAGGTTTAGATTAAAAATAACTTACAATACCTTCTTTTACTAACCCACATTACTTTTCAAAACATTGTTAGTTAGAAGAATATCATTAAGTATACAAAACAGTACGATAAAATGTTATCAAGTGACAAAGTAGAGCGTATGATTGATATCTGCTGATATAGAGATAATGTCTTGTCAATTAATAACTAAAATACTTACCCGTGAACGCTATTAACGCTGTTATTTCTGTTGCATTACAATGAATAGCCATAAATTTAAATTAGAACTTGTTTTCACAAACGACTGAACAGTCAAAAAACTATAATAATTTTCATATAATTAAAGAACTGTACCTACCTAATATACCTAAATACTATAAATAAATTAATAGGTATACTTATTTATTAAATATGTTTTTTAAATGAACACATTTTCACTTAATCACTGCAAAAAAGGCCTGCCCTAAAAACGATAGCAGTAAACTACAGTGAAACCTTATGAGCGTAACATACCAACAGCACATAACGGCAAAGAGTATAAACACGAAACTTAATTTTATTTAAATGCTTTACGTTATTAAGAACCAACAATTATTTACAACATAACTTTTAATATATATATAACCATCGCACGGGAAGCATCAGCTTTCAAATAAAAAAAGAATCATCGAAATCGGTTCACCAATCGAAAGTTATGAGCATTTTAAACTAAATAGTCGAATTGAGAACCTCCTCTTTTTTCAAACTTATTATTACCACCACTTAATGAATAAAAATAAATTTAATCGATAGGTACACAATACATGTCATATTAAATACATTTTAATATTAATTCAATTAGTTACCACAGTTTGCTATACTCAAAGCTAAAGTACGTTCCTACTACAAAATAATATGTGCACGTATTATAAACCAATAAGTCCAAAGTAAAAATCTCGAACAACGTGGCCCTACCACTTTTTCATCGAGCCTGGACAAAAAAGACAAATTCACCTGCCGCCTTCTTTTATTCGTATCTATTGAATACAAGACCAAGGCTCCCCTAAATGTAAGCAGGTTACGATGAGAGATGCGTTCCAATTGTAATAACATCAATTGATTTAACGCTATTTTAGTGGGAGGAACTAAACGAGGTCACCGACCGACAATTATGTCCTAAAGAGTTCTCTACAACACAACACTCTACATTAATAATAGCGCCATGACTTCGTATTCCATTTTGAAACTAAATGGTATTAACGTTGATGAAACAATGTATATTTATTCAGTGCCAGTTGATATATAGTGTGTTGTGATTTTACAATCATTAATCTTTTTTTCTTCTGAAACAATAAATCATTATTGCTGGTACATTGTTTAAAATTTGAAATAGGTATAATTTAAGCAAATGAATACTTTTCGATACATGTTTATAAAAGTTACCTACTTTTTAAAACTTTCTACTTTCCACGCTCTAAAAACATATTAGAAACGTACTATAGTAATGGATGCCTCATTAGAATTAGAATTGTTAAAATTTATGAGTAACATTTTACTATCAATTCAAATGAAAAAATGTATAACGTAACTTTATTAATATTTAATTGTGGTTTTAAGGATTTATCTGTAATTCTATTTTAGCGAGTTCGTGTTGTAAGTACTTTAAGGTAAGGCTTGTAGAGAATATTTTATTGAAGATATTACAAAATTGAATAACACAGAAAGCAATTACTGGCATGTCCTTTCACTTACTTGTTGATAGTGTGCAATGTGTATAAAGGCCCATTGGGAGCGCACCAGCCGGTGTGGTACACGGCTACACAACTACACGCCAACAAACCGGTCCGGGAGGAATGAGACCAACTTGTAGTCAAGCCACCATACAATATTGATCAATCGTTTTTTGAAACACCTATTATAGAACATAATTGTTTCCTAAATAGAACGAGTTATGTCTTAGCTCTGCTCGAAATTTAATTTTGTTTGACTTTGTTTTTATGTTCGGGTTGATTTATTGCCTTTGTGTGTTTTTAAAATTAATACCGGAATTTTATATTGAACCATTCATCTCTTTTGGTTAAATTAAATAATTCTAGTAAAATATATTGTATATTACATATTATATTATATATATATACATAGTTTGATATACCTAAAACGAGAAACGTTTAGAAGCATTAAAGTTAACAATATCGTTAATAATAATATGTAGTATTGTACTTATCTAATACTTATATTAAATATGTATAATTACTGTTATTATTATACATATATCGTTTATACTTCTCGCATTTATCGTCTAAAATTAATAAACAATATTATTATGCAAAAATATATATTTCATACTTATATAGTAAACCTATATAATTATATACTAAGTAATTATATGCTAGTAGCAGGCACCTGTTCAAGTCATCTTCAAAAAAGGAGGTTGATCAATTCATCTGTATGTTGATTTTTAAAACATTTAAATATTTTCTTTAACACAGCGTTCGACAATTTGAAATTTTTAAATAGGTACTTTTTCACAATCGTAATAAGTAGGTCGTAATATTTCACATTGGACTCGTTTCAATTCTAAATGGATCTCAGGTGGTAATAAAATTTATTTCATGCAATAGCAACGTTCGCTATTTATTGATCTAGTTAGTGTTTCTTAAGATTGCAATATCGAATAGCACAGATTTACGCACTCTATTGCCATTCTCCGTATTAGACGATTAAAAAAGTTCCCCCTAATAAGTATTATAAATAAAAACATTAATTTATTATTACACAAATAGTGGCAATTAGAATTTAGTTCTGATCAGTTTTTTATTTTTCTTGTTTGTCTGCTTTTTATTATTTTCCCCCTGTTTGCTAATTTACAACCAATAGACAAAAGCTTTTTAATTATACAATTTATAAAGATTGATTATTTGTAACATGTAAGATGCTCTGCATATAGGCATTGAAAGACTGTGGCAATTGAGTTTAAAAATGTCAATGAGTTTCATTAATACGTAAAGAACCCAAATCATACTCCGATATTAAATTATCTTTAACAGGTACTTATCTATAAACTAAATAAAACCTGTTTGATATGAAGTTTTTACGACGGTCTCGCAAAAGGAATTTATCGTGATATTATACCGGCACTCGTTTTGGCCTTGTTTTCTTATTTTGCACGCGTTTTATTCTTTGTGTACGCATAAGACAATACATTTCGTCCTTTTCTTATTTCAACAAGACCTCTATTCTCGAACTGCCTCATTGAAGCAAACGATAGGTCACAGTACCTACTCTCAACCATAGATACTTGCACAGAATGTAAAAGTAATAAAGGAAGCAGTATTTATTATTTTAGCTTCACACTGATTTTTTAAATACTGATATTAATGTCGTATATTAATATATAATACGACATTAATATCACATTTACATTTTAATTGATTCAATACATTGTTATCCCCTTCCCTCAGTTGGCACAATAACTTGTTTGGTGTTTGCCAAGAAACTGTTTCATACCTACTGTATGTGCAAATATATACAATGTTTCATAGTTTAAATTTCTGTACAGATGATTAAGGATTTATAGTCTAAATAATAACCTCTGATATATTATAACAGTACGAAGAAAATATTAAATCTGATTTCAATAAAATTGAATATGTACAACATGTAAAACAATCTACTTTTTATCAAAGTAAAGTAGTAAACTGTGGCTTGAACAGCCTACTTGTGATAAGGTAATAATACCTTTTTTGAAAGGCAAAACATCTAAACATAAATGAACTTAAATGTAATCAACTGTAAATACTTAAAATACTAGGTCGAATAGCAAAACTAATTTTTTAACTAAAGTCCATGTACATAATATCGATAAATAAAATATATCGAATTTCGTTATTTCAGAAGAACGATGTAGATGATGCAAAAGTTACACAAGTAAAGTTACTCATAATCTTTTTTTATGAATTTTTTAAATTAAATGAGAAATCACATGTCGACTGTAAACTTCAGAGTAGTCGTTTCACGTTTCCAAACAGAGTCACAACTTCATTTTAAACTTTTGACTGATTTGCGATTGTAACGATTGTATTTTCTGTTTCAGCGTCCAGAAAGTCTCGAAACTCTGTCTACGCCTCGCGACTTGAAGGGAAGTGTGTACGCTATGAATGATCAGGTCAGTGGAAAAATTGTACTTAATTAAACCACTTAAAATAAACTAGATAGGTACTTCTATTCTAATGCTATGAACTATTTTAAAATAACATAGGTACGTAATTTGTGTATCTACTAAGTGATCAAGAGCATTATTTTATAAGTATAGTACAGAATTAATAAATAAGTTGAGAATATAATTTTAACTTTGCATTATTTTAACAAGAAATTATCGACATATTTGCAAACTTTGCCCTTGTTTTGCACCCCCTTAGAGGCAGAATATTGGAAATCCTTTTTATCGGATGCCTACCGTACCGAGAACACAACCTCGTTTCAGGTCTCTATGATTAACAGAGACAGAGTATATTTATATAAGTAAAGAGACTTGGTATAACTTGTAGTTCACGTTTTTACTAAAAATATTCCGGTTTTAATAAAATATCCTCGTTACGTATAAGTTAAGTTAAAATTATTTCGCAACTATATTATTTATAGCAATTTTTGCAGAGTTATAATATTATATACCTCCTTATCGGTAAGTAATACCTACCTACTTGTTTGTGTAATCGCTGATTACTATTAACTTTTAATTATAAATGCTATTAACTTTTAATAATAAACTAATTATTACTTTTAACTAACTAATTATATTCGCGGATATAAATCCGCTAAATACAGAACAATGTCTGAATTCTGAGTCTGTATGTGTCTAGTATAAATCTTAGCTAAAAGATAACTGCTTGTTGTATATTATATTAATCCAGCCAGAATTTTTAGCTTTAGAACACGAAACGGTCAAGAATAGATATAAGTAAAAGAAAAATTAATTGTTAAACGTTAAAAAAACTATTATTTAAAATTAATTAATTATTACGCGTTTTATGACTTTATACTTGAATTTCATAAACAACTGTACAAACAAAGAAGGTTTTATATGAATTTTATTTTTACCTTTGAGTGCTAAGAAGAAAATGTGTAGTGCTTACTTATCCTCCAATGTTTTGCCTATAACTCTGTAACACGACAATAGAACTAAGTAACAATAGCGCAATTACAGCGAGAGCTTTTTATTGTCATTATGTGCTATAGAAACTTCTTTTAGGCATTTTATTTTCTCATGCAGACTTTCATACAAGTGTACAATTTTTGCATTTTACGTATACCTAGAAATAAAGTTCCTTTTCTGTTATAAACTACAAAAAACGTAACAAACGTAATAAACAAAAATATGTAATTTAGAAAAACTAGCAAATAATAAAAAAAAAATTGATTTTAAGTTTAAAATTTAAAAAATTTAAAACCTACTTCAAACTGAAAAGTAAAAAATAAATAAATTATTCAGTCTACTTTTAAAGTATTAAAGTGCGTCCTGTTAAAGTTGTTTTTAATTTTAACACGCTTTTTTTTATTATAAGCTTGACCTGTATGTTTCTATGTATGCATGTAAAAGAATCTTTAAACGTGATTTTCACCCACTTTAAAAAATTAGATTTAATTAAAACTTTGCAAATCTCCGACCGAACGACCAATGAAAATACAATATATCTGATCTAATAAGTATACCTATATGAAATTGTTGTGTAAACGCACTAGTCGCCCCTATAATTTTCAAAAGCCCCTCTCGATTTCCCTAACATACCGATATCAGATCCTGGTTTCCTTATCATCCCTTAAA
>DWQK01001772.1:0-14650 GCA_018231225.1 Noctuana stator
AAATTTTGCACAAAGCTCTACTACTCCATACGAGTATATTCCTAAAAAAAATTCTTCTAACAGTAATGTGGTATATGGTATACCTATACTGTGATTTTATTGTGCTCAACACATAAAAACATATATA
This sequence comes from Noctuana stator, assembly GCA_018231225.1. NCBI lineage: Eukaryota > Metazoa > Arthropoda > Insecta > Lepidoptera > Hesperiidae > Noctuana > Noctuana stator. Next base: position 128 of record DWQK01001772.1, read on the forward strand.
TCAGATATAGTAGAAATAAAGTTCAAAGCACTCCGGACCTAAATAAATAATTAATTATTCTTTCAATAACTATTTAAAAGTTTTTTTTGTTTCATTTGCTCTAAAGGCGTGTTTTTTAAACTATAAGTTCTATGTATATCCGTTTGTTTTTAGAATATTACAATTTCTTGTAGAAGTTTTATTAGTGACAAGTTACACTCTACAGGGATAAAAATGATATTGCGTAGTTCCCCAATTAATTGGAGCTACTGCCAAGTCTAAAGACCCTACTACTCAGGTAGGCAAATCAAATCAGACGATAGATCACGTCTCAAATTAAATTTTCAGTGCCACCTGTTCGAGTACAACCGCAACTGTATCACAACTGTCTGCTCTTGACGAGGTTTTCTTTTATTTGCAAAAGCTATTCAATTTGCATCTCTATTCCATGCCTTCAGCCAATACCGGATCTAATTTAAATCATTCGATTTGTTCCGTACCGTGTGCATCCATCGAGAATTGCCTCCAACAAAATGCTTCCACTACGCTACTTTAGAACGATTTCAAAGATTCCAATATGTAGTATTTTCTCCAGTAATACTTACGTATAAGTAATATGTATATTTTCTCGATACAATGATTGTTGAGACACTAATTTAATCTAAGCATATCAGCTGAATCAAGATTGTGTTCTAAGATATAGTAAAAAATTTTATTTGTAAATTAATCAAAATTGTAAAGTACTACTAATACTACTACTTCTTTAGTATTTTAAATAATTTTATTTAATTTTAGATACATAAACTTACGAGAATTAATTAATATATATGTATGTATAAGAATTTTTGCAATTTGTGATTGTATTTACTGTTTCTTATGTTTGTAATTCAATAAATAAATAAGTAAAATAAATATATAACGCTTCACACTCATAGCCTCACAAAGGATTCCCTGTGTAGTGGGTGCCATGAACACATACAAATACAAACACACAAACATCCAGACCGAGAACAGAAATCTAAATTCATCATTTATATTTCTGCCCCGACAGGGATCGAACCCAGGACCCTTCGAATGGTAGACTGGCTTGGTAACCACTAACAAACAAACCACGCGGGTCGTCGTAATAAGTAGAAGGTTACTATAATATCCGCAGAACTTCCAAAATTACGAACTAGTCGAAAGTATCCGTTTTATCGCTAGCCGCCCTTCATAGAGGAAGAATTTTATCTGCTTACCTTAAGCGAGTAATACCTAAAGAAGATTGTATAGTAAAAAACACTACTATAAAAGCTTTGTAGCCTTTGTAAGTCTATAAATAAAGGATGCTGCAAAATATTGTGATTGATCTTAAGTTAAGCATCTAAGTACCAACTTCGATTTATTTATACCGAGTCAGTTTAATATAAAAACTCATATAATGTAGACTAAATGTTGTCCGTTAGTTAGCTATAATGAAAAAGTTGCTAGGTCTTTGTCATCGATCATAAAAAAAAATACTCGTGACTACCGCCCATGGCACTGAGTCAACTCGAACTGTAAACATTCAGCTAATTGTAACGAAGTCAAATCTACTACGGCCCGGCGGAATCGGTCACTATGCGCTATAGCCACATGATTTGGAAATGTAAAATTTTATAATACTTTGGTCCTCGAATTTATAATTAAATTCATTTTCTGCTTTATATATATCTGCTATTGATACAAATTTTGAATCAAAATGAAACATAAGTTAAACTTACATAACATAACATAAGTTAAACTTATGTTTAACATCGGTATTTAATGATTTCGAGGTATGAAATAAAACAAGACGGTACGCGATATTGAGAATAGAGCCAGTATTTCACAGCAATAAACTGCCAACTTTAAGTCCTTACTGAAAGTTGACAGCAAAGCGACGTTTGCAGTGTAGTTTTAAAATCGATAAAAATATTGGAAATGTTATTTGTACATTTCGTACTGCGCCACCACGTAAGTTATTTTTACTTTTATTTTTTTTTTCCCGTATTACTAATAAAATTGGTCTAATTTTAGCTCTCAGTACTTTGAGGCCGTGGTTTTTGGACAGGAAATGGGGCTCTAATTTAAGGCACTTTAATACACATATAATCAACACCGTTGCTGAAAAACCCTTTAATAAAATATATTTAATATGTAAAATTTAATAATGATAGGAACTAAAACAAAAGAAATGTTATCGATGATGACCGCATTAATTATAAACGTTGTTATCATAATATAAAAACATACGGGAGTAAAATGCGTTTGTTAGTACTGAAATCTTAAAATTACTTTTATTAATCAAGCAATTAGTCCACTAATGAAAAATGTTGTTGCAAAAAAATTGCTGACTAAAGTAGCAATTAAACACCTTTGTGCACGGACAATCGAATAAAAGCTAATAAGATTACCTGATGTAAGAAAATTTGCATAGGTATTCATGCCTTCGGAAGGATAACATGACAGTAAGTAGACGATTAAGAAGTAGGGTAATCCAATAATTCTTACATTATCCTTCATTTACCTATAAACAATGTAAGTCCTGCATTGTAGTTCTAACGCTTATTGTAGTGAAAGACGAAATGTACATGTCATTTACTTTATTTAAGTTCTCGAACTAAATTATTTGATACTAGTTGTGACACGCTTTTTCATCCGCGTTAAGAATAGTAGCGTAATGCTTGATAGCCTATTACCTTCCCCATGAATGTAGCTACTATATAGAAAAAGAATTTTTCAAATCGGTCTAGTAGTTTCGGAGCTTATTCAATACAAACAAACAAACGTTCAAATCTTTCCTCTATATTAGTATAGATGTAATGTTTCTATTATGATTGCTGTTAAAAAGTTTTACTAATTAGTAGCGATAGTACTCATATATTATGTCCGTTATCCGTCGTAACTATTTAATTTTAAAATTGAAAATATTTAGAAACAAATTGAATATAATACTAATTTAATACTTTTTACTGATTTTATCAGGCATAAAATATGCAATAGCAACTGATTATGACAAAAAGTGGTAAAAATAAAGAGACGTATATTTCTTTGCGCAATCATATAGTAAGTATTTACTAGTAATGTTTCAAATTCTCTACATATAAAAATATTACTTTAGTTCATAACTGCTCCTGATTCGAACATCATGTCTCTTATCTTTGTTTTATTTCCTATTTTCCTTGTATTCTATTCTAAATGTTGCTCCGGAGGTTAGATTTTTAAAGATGATTAGGTTAGTTATTATTGTGATTTTGTTTTGTGTTTTGTATTTTCACTTCTTTTTTATATTTTTATATTTTTAGAAATTGCGTCGAGTTTGTTTACTGGCAATAATTTTCAAAAAGTTTTGAACGACAGTTACAGATACGAGTATGATCAGGTTAGTCACCGATATACTTATATATGGTAATTACCTATTTAATAATAATTAATTACACACTTTCATAAGAAAATCATAGAAGAAAGTTATAAATAATATTTATGTTTATTTCAGAGCAACGTGAATTCAACCGAAAAAGTTAATATACAGTTATACTATGAATGTTTATGTGGCGATTGCAGAAATTTCGATACAAACCAGTTTAAGAAAGTAGTCCAACAACTTAGTGAATTTTTAAACATTCAAACATACCCTTATGGAAATGCACAGGTATGTCCAAATACTATTTTTTAATATATTATTAATTAAAGTTCAAATCCAGCTACATACATAGGAAAAGGCGATTATCCGAGATCCATTTTCACTCATTTTCCTTTTTACTGATTCTATTCAGTCAGTTATATAGTTATATAGTATATAGTTATATAGTTACCAGTGAAGCTAATAGTAAGACATATTATGCTTTTAAAAGTAATAGATATACATATTTTTTATTTCAGACAATTGAACAGAACGGAAAATATATGTTCAAATGCCAACACGGTCCGTCCGAATGCTACGGGAACAAATTACATGCGTGTGCTCTTAATATCATACAAAATCAAACTCAAGCGTTGTTGTATAACTCCTGTATGATGGACTTTACTCAGACAAATCGTGGCTCTGACGACATAGCTGCTGATGGGGTAATCCATATTAATGTTTTTATACAACAATTTTTTTGAAGATTTTTAAACAACAAAATCAAAAGACTGGAATCAAAACCTTCATTCTAACTCATCTTTCATTCATCTCAGAGCACCAATTTCACAACATTAATACCTAAAATAAAGTCTAGCTACTTTACAAGTTAGGACATAAATAACAATCATTATTTTACTTATAAAGTTACTCATTTGATAAAACGCCCGTTGTTATGTAGCTAAGCGGCGTCTTGCGTCGGTGGGGAATAAAAACACTTCTTTTCACAAATAAAATCACAGTCTTGTCTTACGTGACCATTACAGCCGGGAGCTGAATGGTTTTGCAGTTACGCACGTTCAAGTAAACAAAGTGAAAGGATAAGTGAAGGAACGACAAGAATAGGGCCCTTGCGGCTCTTGTAATAAGAGTACCAACACATACACGTTAAGGAAATAAAAAGCTTTTGAAAAGAAATGAAAAAAATAAGCCGTAATTCTATCTTTTGTACCTTTTAGTTTTACTGTTTAGTATTCATTACAGTTTTTTTGCTCAGTAAGTCTTTATTGCATACATTAAACTAAGGTTTACAAACGGCGAACTTAATGCCAGTAGGTATTCTCTACAAACATCAATAGAGGACTACACTGATAACTTAAAACTGCTGCCCCATACTTTACCTTTATTAAAATACACCTTTTATTCCAGTGCGGATCCTCTATGAACATCGACTCAAAGCCCATCAAGGCGTGCGCCAAAGCTGAAATGGGTTCGAAACTTCTTAAACATTACGGCGATGAAAGCAAAAAAGCAAATTTTCATTACGTGCCATACATCCTCGTCAACGGCCAGGAGAGAGACGGCAGTAATTTCATGAAAGACGTCTGCTCGGCTTACGCTAATCCACCTCCCCCTTGTGCTCTGTTTATGTAATAAAACTTGCTAAACTCAATATAGAACTTACCTACTCGTACAATTGCTTCCTTTATTTTCTAAACTTAGTATAACTGGATAAAAGCAAAAACACCAACACACACACACAGCTATTCTATAGGATTACCTATCTTTTATTAATTATGTTTTACCTATCTTTTTTTAATTATGTTAATTATTATTATTATATTAACTATTTTCTTTATTACAACTTTAATTAACCTAACATAAAACATACCTAACATAAACATAATTAAGAAAAGTAAAATTGTAGAACTTGTAGAAAAAATAAGTAGTGTTTGTAACCAACTGAATTCAATTATACTATTAACAACGTCTTAAAATTCGGTAAGTAGTCAGGTAATTTGTATAATTGCGTTGAACGATATCTTTTGTCCATACTTCATTTTGGCAAATAAATGCTCTTACAATATCGGCTCTTAGTATCTCCACGAAAAATTCGTTAGCAAAATATATAATAGGTTTAGTTAAATCTAATTCTCTAATTCTGAAATAAGGTGAATATTGGTATTGGCTGCGGTCTGTGGCTGGAAGAACCGGAACACCGGACGCGTAAATGGGGTCCTCATCTCCGGCCACACGCTCCAGTAGGTATCTTCCATATTAAGTAAGTAGAAGTACTCATTTGTTAGGCACACATATCATATGACACCGAAATAATGTTTATGGTTAGCGTAACCTGTTTAGAATGAAGACCTTATTGTTTACAAAATGGCATTGCTTGAATGACATCGTCAGAAATACCGAAAACTCGACGAACTGATGCGGTTAAACATATTATTAACACCAGCAACTACCGTTCGATGGAATCTGCTAGGTACTTGAAATAGGACAAAACCGTAGGTACAGAGTGGAAAATCCATCTGATCACGACTCATGGATCTATCGACTTAGAAAACATATATTCTTTGTTAGCATCGAATAACAAGAATAACAGAACATTTATAAAAACAAAAAAATGCAATAAAAAAGTAGGTAGTATAAACACCATACCAGATAGACTTGGATAGAAATTTAGAAAGAGAAAAGAATCACCAAGAAGGATTAGGATATATGAGTCGATATAGAGTACGCACTTAGAGTCAGAATATAAATATGACACGTATTCAAATTATATTTTTTAGTTTCTGTAACATTTGCTTTGTATTATAATGATTTGTAAACTGAATTACCTATAGTAATGATAAATTGAGACCGCGAAGAATTTCCTTTTTATACTAAACCAAGTACAAAATCTTTTTTCCAAAAATCCGTGAGAAATTTAATAAAGTGTCGCGGCGTGACTTGACGCATTCCCCTAACCAAGGCACATTCCAAATTTGCATACATTTGAAGCATATAAGTCTCCAAGTATCTTCACACGCAGGTCAAGAACCTATAGACATTTTTTCTATTTTTGAGGTTTTATGCCACGATGAACTTAAATTATTCGGTTTAGGTTTTTAATAATATAATACTTATGCAAAGTTAGTAGGTAAGTCTTTAAGATGTTTAGGTTCTGATATCAATATCCCAAAGTAAGTACTGAAAAATAAGTCGTATTCGTCCACCAAACTGTACCGCATGTAGGTACGTATAGTAGAAACATGAAATATAACGCCCGAATACAAATCCCGCTATCGCTATCAAAATTCTCTGTGTATTGCAGCTTTGCAGCTGTCTCAAGATAATCGATTCGCTGTCGGACACTTGTACACTAAATCCCAGTGTAAATGGTTGCGACTATTGTTCGGTCGGCGACAAACTCCCCGAGCCGTTGGCAATTCCCGCCGCATGTGGCTGCTCTCCCACACTCGCTGGCCTAGGGTGTATGTAGAGTAACCACACAAAAGCACGGGATAAATTCTTATTTTAAATTGGCTCTTACTGTTGCAACAATACTATTATTAAATATGCTGTCGTTGCAGTTAGGGTAGGCGAACGGTACATTGAAAGTGGTGAAAATTCATTACTATTGTGACGTCACTGACAATTCGTCACAATAAGTCATGGCGTCATCAACAAATTACCCTGTTACATTTCTGCTTGACGCCTTGGGTTTGTCTTGCATCAAAACTATTTTTAACTGTAAAATAATATCACGAAGTAGGTATCTATGTTTCCAGTAGTTTCCACAACTATTAAGAAAAATGGTATTGAAGGTATTATTTCCGATTTCACATCCCGTAATGACATTAACAGTACGGCTTAAATTGGCATTACGAATAAGGTAGATGTTTGTATGATCCTCTCTATAATTAGGTACCTACCTCAGTGAATAATAAAACAATTTTTTGAATTTCAAACCTGTAGATACGCTGATCATCTCGTTGACTCGTGTATGGTAAAATTATCTTGTATGGTAATATGGAATAACCAATTGACAGAATTTTTATTTCTCTATCTCTTCGAGTTTCAAGTGATGTTGGGTACCCTAGATGTCACGCCGAACTAACAGCATTTATGTTTCCAAACATAATTACACATTCAATAACATAGTGGTTCCACTGTGTTATTGCTATTTTATTTGTGTTCTAGTTTTTGTTACAGTATTAATGATATTATTATAAACTTTGTTTCAATTATACCTACCTATTTTAGTAGGTAATTTTAGGTAGGATATTTTTTTAATAAAGTTCATAATTAACATTACGTATAACTTGGCTCACATGTTAGGTTCATAAGTTTACTATATTTTTGCATTATTTTTGTAATCGCACAAAAAAAATTAATTAAAATCGAAATTTATAGACAAAAATTTAAAATGAATTGCGTAGTTTTGGTAAAAGAGTAAGGTTCAAAATACCTATCTCAATTCAAGTCTACGTCAATTCCAAGAAGAGGCTCATACATGCTTAGTAACTTGATACAAAGGGCTGCCTGCAAGCTGCAATGTATTTCCACATTTACTCTGCAGCTCTGCAGCCTACTATTCAGCAATGTACATATTTTAATAAAGACTGATTGCGGTTTTACGTCAGCAGGCGTTTTGAATAACTCTTGCGCAGAATAATAGTTCAGAAGTCAGATAACTGACCGAAAAGTTGCAGGCGCATGATATGAGTAAGCAACTTATTGGTAAAAACCTTATTGGGTCAAAAGTCATTAAGGTCAATGCTCCATCAGTCCGAAGTCTAAGCGGATATGGTAGTGCAAAGCAACGAGGAAAAAGGAAAAATATTACATGAATTGTCACCATACCATGATAATAAAATCATGTTCTAACTCATTTATTTATAATAATAATACGGTATTTTTTACATATTATTATATAATATACCTACCTTTAAATCAAATTTGTTGGAGCTTTTGAAGTAGGCCCGGGAGATACCACCCGCTGTCCTCATAACCTGCCGTTAAGCAAGTCTTCTTGCAAGTATGTACTGTACATTGTATGTGTTTTGCGGTGGCGGAGGGATATTCCAAATTTGAGGCGACCATCTCAGTCTTCATGTTTATCATTAGTTACCTACAGGTAAACAAAACATAATCTTCACGAAACCAATTGGCGTTGAAAATCATGACACCTACCTAGACCTAAGTCAATACCTATATGGTATGATCCTTGAGAAGTATTGAGATTTGTAAAATAAATTCGTTTACTCAAGGGACAATTCGAATTGAATGCCATTGAAATGATCAGATAACTAATGCGTTTAAAATTTATTGTTATGACGTCATATTCGGTAGTAAAGCCATTGAAGAAGCATGTTTAAAACTCTAAAGCTATCAATAAATGATTGCCTTTTACTGGTAAACGTACCTACACACTGTTACACTGCTGCGTACACTTGTGCACAGCTATTACTTTGAGTTTTTCTAAAACACACGAGCTTTATAAGTACATATATTAAATTTTTTCAAAACATTTTTTCAACTCGTCTAATACATTACAAAAAACATATTTGCTTGAAAGTGCTGGGAACGCGCTACCGTATTTTAATGACTGGGATGAATAGAACTATTTGAAATAGCTCTCGGGTCCTTATTTTGTTGGCTGCATGTATATTTTTTTATTGCAGCATAAGGCGTGTACTCACTGAGGTGTTTTATTACAATTATGCTCATTATCAAACGCGTTTTTTTGTGTAACTTACTCTGTTATCTATGTCGTAATACAAAATTAAGATCCGGTGAAAATTATTCGAAGCTATGTAAGTTTCTTTTCTTTTAGTTTTTCTTGAAGTAAGTTTTTTGTAAGATTGGGATTTCAAGCGAGAATGACACCAATACTTAATTAAATATGACAATATATGCATAGAAAACAGAGAGACATTATCTGTCTTTATTATTTTACCTCGACGTACACATTTCTTGAGTAAACATTTGAGAGTCTATCAGTTAAGTTACACAAGAACTTAGTAACCATGACAATAGATTTCAATGTCAAGAACGCCCTATAAAACAATGCGTTATGTGCACTCGCCCTATGCAAATACCCATTGCGGGTTACATGCGTGCACCAAAAGAATTTTTACGGCGTGTGTCATGCCATGCGGATGCATCCACAACATTTGTCATTAGCTTTGATAACTCTGGCGTATTCCAGCTAGAATCAACTGTGTAATGCCACAAAACTGGTTTGACATAATCCTGGTTTAGGAGTCTCCTTATTTTATTTATTTATTTATTGAGACAATAATAAATTGTACAAAAATATAGTTCTTTGGTACCTTACTAGGATTACTTGTATTGTGGATAACCAAAACCTTCAATATACATCGTAACATTTCTTAGTAAACTGATATTAATGCAGATAAGAGGTAAGTCGTCAACAAAGACATCTACAATCATCTGTAAGTAAGTAGATACTTAAATAGATTTTGCCACTATTGTAGTGCACTTGTGTCATGCGATGCTCTTTTAGGATTTTTAGGAAAAATCAGGATTCAAAACCGTCATCAAACCAAGTATTATACCTAATACTTTTAACATGATTGTTTACTTAATGGTTAGTTTGAAAACAAGTTCGATTAACACGTAATTATACGTAGCTACAGTCCCAACTAATTAACAAGAGTGCTTGGCAGACTAATGTTTAAAACATGCTGAGTAATTGCAATACGCATCTAGATGCTATCAATCATAATATAGGTATATAACCTATGACGCAAATAAAGTTGATATCTGATAGACACAAGAAACAAGTACAAAACACGTTAAAGATATAAACACGAGATGGTAGCATAATTTGATCCGTCTACATAAGATTCCGTGAAGTAGGGATGGTTAATGTTAGAAACACGGAAAAAAGAGACAAGTAAGGGGAAGTGCCTGTCAGTAAAATAACGTGTGACTCGTATAAGGCCATAGCGGGAAATATGGATAAAATTTCGATTGACTAATTGTTGTAATGTGACAAAGCATATTGATGCTGAAAGGTTAATGTCGCATTTTGTTTCATTTTAACCAATAATATAATGTGTGAAGTTTCCGTTCTAAAAGAGTGTTTTCTCTGTCTCAGTTCCGTGGTTTGCAGTCCGGTTTAACCTTCAATAAACACTTTGGGTCGTTAGAGGCCTTGGCGACACGGTAGAAATTCGACCTACCACCGCAAAAACACGACTTCCTTTTCGCATCATTTATAAACGATACGTAGGTATTTAAAACCTTGCAGAGTTAATACATGTTAAGAAAATGTTATGTCTAAGTCAACACACATAAGTTATGATATAAACTAATCATGTACCTAGTTATAAACTTGAATACTCTCTCGGTATTTTTGGGGAATGCCCGACTAGCTTTCTGACAAATCGTTCACGAAGTCCTTCCTCATGAGCTCCCCGTAGGTCGTCAAGTGGAGAAATGTGATTGACGTTAACGAGTTAGACGGTGTAAAAATGTGACTAAATTTTTACTACATTCGTCACAATCACTAAACTATTTCATTATTGCCATCATATGTTTGGTGATGTGCAAAGCTAGGACGAGTTATGAAAGTGATTAACATACCTACTTCGAAACCTGTAAAATGGTGGCCTAGGGAAAGTAATGTTTTAGATACGTAGAAATGTAACCTGAAGATGAAAATAGAATAGATAAATAATATAGAACAGAAAAATTAAAATACCTATAGTTAAAAGGAACACAAAACACATCAATATTGAAGATGTCTCAATATGCATATTCAAAGCTATAGTTGAACGTTCACCCTACAACTAACGCAATCTTTTTTGCATGGAACAATTCACCTCCCTTTTGCCTCTCACTCGAATTTTGTAGGACAAAAGCTTTAGGCTCGAATAAACGAAGGGTCTAGGATGCTTGATTTTTGCATCAGGAACGAACGGGTGAAGCCTCCCCAAAATAAAGCGTGTTTTGCATACCTACGCTACCAACTTGTATTCATTTTGATGCCGTATTCTATTTTCTTTTCTATCAAATCTGCAATCTAGTGCAGATTGCAGATTAGGTCCAGCAAATATGTCTATTAATTATATAAATAAAACGATGCAGATTCGTTTATCATGTTACTAACGTATCGGAAAACGGTATTTTGAATAGAAAAATTGGTAAAATAAATACAAACCGGCGCGTCACCTAAAAAAATACTAAAAGAAAGAAAAACAATGTGTTTAATTAATAATACCGCCCCACTAACAATTACACAAGTCATATTGCAAAAAATTAACTATTAATTGTAACAGGGATGCATTACGAAATGTATCCTGCTCAGCATAGTGATGGAATGACAAGACAACCAGCGCTGGTCTTCTGCAGAGATCGCTTAACTTTTCGCTTGTTTTGTGTCCCCTCTTAACAAAGCGTCCACTGAATATTTTAACATTTTTAACTGATTTAAAGAGTGAGCCAGAAGCACAGTAAACTGCGGCAAGGTCAAGGCCTCTGGCCTGGTAGTGTTACGTAATGTTCGCGCGGTTGGTGCTAATCGGCGCGCTAATGCGATGACAATGGCGATCTGACACGGACCGTGCTCAGTTCAGAGTGACAGAGAAACTGTAGCTCATCCCAAGGCCTGGGACTATTAAGTAAATAGGTAGTGGTCGGGCGGTCGGTGCTAATAGGCGCGCTAATGCGACAAAAATGCGCCAGGCTACCGCCAATTTGCTACAGACTGGGCTCTGTGAGATCGGATCAGAACTTGACAACTTTTGAGTGTACCCGGGTTGTAAAAAAGAATATGGTGCTGTAGGTGTGAACCAGCTCATTACTGCACTGATTGTTATGCCAGGTTATGAACCGTGGTCAACAAGAATTTCCTTTGAAATCTTTGTGCAAATACTGAGTAATGGTGACGCGGATGACATGTTACTGCTACTACAACCTCATTTACATTAAATATTTACCTTTCTACTGGATTTTTTTACGATTTTCCCTCGGCGACATATATAGGTATTTACTACATCGTTTCCTATAACTTTTTATCGCTGTGCATCGCTGTCCTAGTTGTGAACTCTACTGAATATCGGGCGAAGTGAATTGCATTCATCCGTTTAAAAATAATGATAGGTACCTACACTTTACGAGCATAATTATAATTATTTTATTTTTATAGGTTTGTCCTTTATTAAATAGTAATCACCAACTTATTTTAAGTTGGTTTGCAGGAGTGCAAATTGAAACAATTTTTTTATTTAAAAGCGAACACTAAATTGTAAGTGAAGCTGATCATAATTCATTAGTGAAAACAGCATCTAAATCGGTTAAGCCGTTTCTGATAAGCTAGTGTTCTTATAAAATATATAGACCTTAAACTCTTTTTGGGTAATAGAGTTACATTTCAATGACATAACACAACACTATTCATTTCCATACATCACATCTTGTGTGACGACCTACTCTAAATTTTAGCAGGACCATTACTAATGTTTGTCACACAGGTGACAGATGACAAATGCTCCTACACAAATAAATGAGTCAAAATATTTCAGGTCCCGGAATTCTTCGTTCTTAATATCAAAGCATGGCTTTCGCCTGTTTAGTGTCTTTGTAGTGTGTTTATTTAAACTTATGATTTACTTTAACTTTTGTTTTTGATGTTTATTGCTCTTTGAAATAAGTATGTTAAGTTCTTTATAAGTTTTTCTTACAAATAATTTTTTTTTAATAAGTTTGTCCATGAGAAAAGTTTTAGATTAGTCTGATCGTTTCTGTCAGCCAATTTGCTTTAAACTACTGGATCGATTGAGTTGAATCTTTAGTAATGATGTATGTCGGTGACTTTATAAAAACCTTCTTGTGAGAATCTCGTATCCATTATTTTTATAGGGACGTCTAAATGACTGACTCCAAAGAAGATAAAAAATTACGTATTAGTTTAGATTACGTTTGGGAATAACGATAAATTTTGACTAAATTAAACTACCTAAATTACCGAATCCACTATATACGACAAAGATTACTAGGCAAACAGTATGCATTCGGTAGGTAGGTACTTTTAAGTACTTGCAACACAGCTAGCTAGTATGAAAATAAAGTCAGATATTTCGCATATTAACTGTTCAAAAATAAAACTATTCCCTAGATTTATCGTCAATAAATTACTGCGAGACAAAGCAAAACTTTTACTTTCTTTTGTCCGTAACGTGGGGTGCAGTCGTGCGGTGGATGGCGGGAAAAGAGAGCAGAGTAAAATAAATAGTAAGTTAATATTATTAAAGGTTACAGGCTCATTTGGTAGGATTTAATGTCACAGAACAACAAAAGTCCCGAGACAATCGATTGTTTGCGGGCTGCGGGGAAGTAGAAGGAAATCTGTTAAACCCTACTTATTTGTTATTTACCTATATACCCTATTTATTATTATATTGAGGATTTTTGGTTATTAACTGTTTTCTTCCTAAAACTATTGCTATGACTGCACTTGCGTCTTATGTTTCACATTTTAGCCAATAACTGTGTTACTGATATACATTTTTGTGTCCTTGTCCATGTTTGAGCGTAACGTATACAGATATTAAATTTACTGATGTTTCCTTACACAAATTACATTAAACTCAAGGTCGCTACATGTTAACAATAGCTATCTTACTGTTCTTTTTTTACTAGGATCCCTATGTCCGAGCAGCCGAGGCGTCGCCGTCTACCCATTCAATAGGGTAGGTATTGCCAATACATCTCCTAGAGGAATACAAACATCTCGCATCCTTTTCAAACTCAATAAGAGTAAAAGAAATAGAATGGCATACATTGAGGGTTACACAAGCACAATAATGCAAAACCCTGAAATGTACGAGCATGTTCACTATAGGAAATCTTTTAGAAAGGTGCATTAGCATACTTAGTATGAAAAAGTTATTTACCATAATACAATTTTATTATTATAGGTACTAGCCTATGGCCGCGACTTCGTATGTAGAATCGTAGTAGCATTAGTGTTTTGAAATTGGCGAATCTTCATACCAACTTTTATATACCTATATCTTACGAGACGAAAGCATTATGCTTAATTTTCAAAAGATTTTTGACTTTCACGTTGAAACTATTTTAGAAATAAAACATACCTTGTATATACGTCCCCTACCGCCTTCAATTGGATCAGCCGTATCATAGATTACCCCGAACAAATGGAAAGACACCCAGAAAAC
>DWQK01001773.1:0-14639 GCA_018231225.1 Noctuana stator
TTTGATTCCCAGCGAGGCAGAAGTTCAAATGATGAATTTACAATTAATTAAGGTGTGGGTGTTTTTGTAATTGTCTTTGTAAGTGTCCATATGGTATCTACGACTTAAGGGACCATTTTGAGGGAGAAACCTCCAAAAAGATGGAGTGATGTGGAGTTTGAAGCGTTATTTATGAGAGCGAAACGTCATTACGCCTGAGAATTATTATTTATATAGGTACCTCTGCTTACTTGTGCCTGAAATACCAAATAATTCTCATTTCTCATCTAGCAATGTACATGGACGGACGCCTCATCTTACGTAAAGCCCGCGGTCTGCTCCACCAGTTCAGACAGCTAGTACGCATTCCCTGTACTCTAGCAGGCATGTGCCAACGATGTGGCCCCGGCATTTGGGACTCCACTCACCGACCCAGCGTAGAGTGCAATGGCGACCATGATTTATGCCCTTATGTTGTACAGTAGCTACGAACAACGACAGAACGACCTAGTAGGTAAGGTTTGTGTGGTGTTCAAAAAACGAACGAAGTCAATATAGAATCAAAAGCTTGGTGAACCATAGAGAAAATAATATATCTGTGAAAATATAATATCTGTGTCTGGTCCGTGTGGTTATTGAGCAGCATTCTGCAGCATCCTATAATAGGTTTGTTTATAATATAAAATAGGTTAAACTTTTTTATATTGCTTACAATTTTATTTACAGTCAACGGTTTATAAATGGAAGAAAAACAGATTTTAACTTTATTAGTTAAAATATAAATAATGTACCCCACTTGCTTTTGCCCGTCTTGCCGATAAAAGTTAGAAATAAATGCATTTTTAACACGTTAAGGCAAACATAAGTGGTTTAGTTACATGAAGTGAGTGTAACTGTAAATTGTATTTTATCACGTTACATAGGTACCAACATTTTAATGTTATAATTTAAATTTTGAATACCAATATTGCAATATTTCCGATTCCCGTTTCATGGGGTTGCCATAATATAACGTTTTAGTTAGTTATCACTGTATTTAAAAGAAATTTGATAGCTTGATGCTATATATTACAATTTTACAAAATAAGTTGCTAATTATATAAATTGTAAATATTTAAAGTGCTTATTATCATGAGCGATTTTAATGTAGCTGTTTTCTAACAGCTCTAGTACAAACATTTATGATACAAATAAATTATAAAAGAACAAAATTTATAGGTACTTAATAATTTTACCACAAAGACGTATTCGAAATACGTAAATGTTTTAGTACAAATAATTAATCAGTATTATAACAATGTCAAATTGTAAAAATAAAAATTTCCTTGTTTTAAAAGTTTCGTAATTAGGGACATATCACAAATGAAGCACGATGTGTTCTAGTCACATATTATTAAAATAGATGTACACAATAAGAATATTGTCATATAATTAATAATGTCGTAAGTGGAAACGATGATTGTACCTCTTTGTAAAATGTGAGTCTGCTCTCAATACATAATGTATTAATAATGTTACTACTGCTCTTAGTTCAAATAGATATGAAATAAAATTATTTATATTCACCGCGGATCATAAATTTGTAGCTTACTAAGTGTTACTGACTCCCTTCTGTTAGGTACATATTGTAACCCATCGATTTATTACAAATGTTGTAACCTACTCGTATTTATGACATCTACATGAAAGTGTAGCCAACTGTTGCTTTTTTGCCATGAATAATATATCTTTTCTTGTCAAAGGCGCTAATTTTTTATGAGTTTTACTTGAGTATTAAATTTAACGATAATAAAAGTAAATACAATTCATACGAATACTGATTTATGGGAATTATTAGCATAGAAAAACTTGCCAAAGTATGTAGCTATAATTATTATTTTATTCTATTTAACACAAAATGAATATGAAGATCTATAAAACAGTAACATGGACGCTACAGTTCGGTACTAAATTCTTATATTTTCAATTGCAAATACAATAGATCATAGTAGGTATCTGTCATAAGTTTAAAATAAAATACGTTAAAGGCACTTTGATGTGTGATTTGATAATTTTGTATAAAACCTAGCGGACACCTATAATATTACATAAAATAAAACAGTAACATAAACTATAAAATTGATAAGATACGTAGATACCTACAATGAATATATAAATTAACTATTGTTACGTAGAATTCACCGGACATTTTTAAGATTGCTGTTCGCTGTACAATTTTTTGTAGCTGATATATTTCGACGTTGTAATTGTTACTATTAAATTCGAAAACCAATCCCCAATGTAGAGACTTATTACTATATTGTTACTCTTCGTATTGAACTTGAACATAAGGCCAGTGTTTTTTTGCATATTGTGAATTGTTACGCCTTTCTGTGATATATATTGATCTGCTTGTAATAAAATAACATGTTAATTATTATTAGTGTGTATTGTACGGAATGATTATAAAAACAAGTTATAGGATTAAGACATCATAATGTTTGTGTATGGACATAGCATATCTATTTAATTAAATGACGAAGATTTCAACATGTTTTTTTTATTCATTTCTTTTTTATATAAATAGGTATACGTTTTGTACAGTCCCACACACAGATTTATAAAGATGACATCTGTCAGTGTTGTGTGTTGTCAGGCACTTTTCAAAGTTGACTTAAGTCACTTCACTTCAGTGCTTCAGTCAATCAGCTTGACAGATAATAATACACTTGTTTACGTTACATACATACATATACGTTTACATTCTATATAGTCAGTCTGTGTTCTTGTTAAACCAGTTAAACTTGTTTTGTTGTTTAATAATTGCAATATCTAACCTAACTTAGCGTGTCGATTTGTATAATTTACCAAGTTTACCAAACCAACTAACGTAATCATGATTATTTACAAAGTACGTACACATAGGTACATATAAAAATAAAATACTATAGGTATTCATTCTTGTTACTGGTACCTATTGTGTATTTGCATTGTAATCTTTAAGACATGAGATAAGCGGTATCATAAATTAAACAATGAGGTTTCTCTTTAGTGCTATTTTGATAACAGCTCTTTTAAACGTGTCAAAATTGAGTGCAGATCGTGAAAAAAAATCTGTAAAAATGGCGAACTTACCAAAAGTAATGCGAGCAGTGGGCCTTTACAAATACTTACCTATTTCGGATATTACCAGTTTACTAGACTTGGAAATTAGCTTGCCAACGCTGAGAAAATCTGATGTTCTGGTGGAGGTGAAAGCAATAGCGATTAATCCTATAGATACTAAGCAGCGTGCACCAAAACCTACTATTGAGTCGGCACCTAGAATTTTGGGTTGGGATGGAGCTGGGATAGTGGTTGATAGGGGAGAAGATTCAAAATCTTTTAATATAGGAGATGAAGTATTCTTCACTGGTGACATGAGACGAAATGGATCAAATGCCCAGTACATAGCAATCGATGAAATATTGGCTGCACCCAAACCAAAGAATCTGACCTTTGAAGAAGCAGCAGCCATGCCTCTAACTGCTGTTACTGCATATGAAGCTCTTTATGACCGCTTGTTGCTTACTGAAAAGGACAGGGGCAAGACCTTGTTAATTATAAATAGTGCTGGTGGTGTGGGTTCTGTTGCGTCACAGATAGCAAAAAATTTGGGATTAAAGGTCATAGGAACAGCATCACGACCGGAAACAATACAGTATTCTCTAGATCACGGCGCTGATATTGTTCTCAATCATTCAAAGGATCTGCTGCCACAACTGGAGGCTCATGGATTTGGTAAAGGGGTAGATTTTATTCTAATAAACTATGATCCTTATCCATATTGGGATACCATGATGCAAGCCATCATTCCGCAGGGCAGAATTTGTATCTTAGTTGATAGCTCTGGATTATGTGATATACGACCATTAAAAGACAAAAGCATAACTTTGGTGTCTGAAATGATGTTTACTAGGATTAAATATGATACAGAAGACAAATATAGATGCCAAGAAATTTTAAAACACATTTCTAGCATGTTAGAAAGCGGGAAGTTGAAAACTACTCTTACAAGAGTAATTTCACCAATTAATGCAGCAAACTTAAGAGAAGCACACAGAATAATGGAGGAACAGCATAATGTTGGAAAGCTGGTACTATCTGGATTCTAAATGCTACAAAATCGAATATTCAGTTTATTTTAAAATAAATGTTTACATTATTAGACTGTTTGATTAATTAATTCTTATGGAGAACACTTGGATCAAATTCTTGGCCCTTGAAAGGAGATCCTTCAGCATTCCAGGCTTTCTTTAGTATTTCAATGTTGCGAATTTCATCACTAGTAGGGAGACCTTTCATTTTCTGTTCTTGATTCCATTGTAGTTCTCTAACCTACAAGCAACAAGAAATATTTTGCCAAAAGATTACAATATTATAAATCACAATGTTTTTTAAGTTAATTATTTATTAAATTATAGGTTACACAGATTATACAAAAAATGTTTTTTTATTTTTTTATTTCTACTTACTAATTAACTTTTAATTTTTCCCAAAATTGATTACCTTTGCAATGTGGTCCTCAGGCAGCTCATCTAGAGGCCGTGAGCAGTCAATCTTGTCCAAATCAATTGCTTCCTCATTAGCTAACAGCTTATCCCACCAACGCTCCTTAAGTTTCTCTAAAAAAGTAAAAACAAAACAGGATCAAAACCAAGACCTGCAGCATATTCAACCATGCTGGTCCAATACACATGGTAAATGGGGTGGTGGCCAACCAACAATGGATGTTAAAAGTTTAAAACACAGGAGGACATCCAACCAGGTTTAACCACTATCATCTATCAATGACATCAAGCAAAAAGCATGAAATTTGCCACTAGCAATGACCTTTTCCAAATTATAGTAGACAAAAAAACATATAACCAAGTTATAATGTATTTTCTTAATATCTTACCCAAATGTATCAGAAGTCTGCCTTCACTCAAGCTCCAAAAGCTATCAATAGTTTTGATCTTAAATGGAAGCAAGTCCTTTATGATGATGTCACCATTCCGACACTGGACACAAATATCTCCAGGGTTTATGGCTACTTTGAGATCCTTTGATGATTTGATACCAGGAGGAAGCGTTACAATAACATCTGTAAATTGTAATTTAAATTTTAAAATTTAAATTATAACACATGTCAGACATTTTATTAGGCCTCCAGGTAGTTCACAGATAATTCTAAACTTCAATATTTGAGATCATAATAAAATGCATCAACAAACAAAAATCTTGAGTAGGTATAACTAAATTAGAGAAATAGTTATGTAGCTATAAATTATTTGTAAGAACAACAGATAACAAAATATATAAATTATGTTCTTTTAAATGTCTCACCAACCAATTTCCATAATTGTTTGAGACCATGTGTAGTTCTCCCGGACTGCTCCATTGTAGGAGTCACTATTCTTCTGTGTGGGTATTATTGGAGGCTCATAGTCTTCTGGGAATGGCTGGGATTTAGGTGCAGCATCAGAGGGAGTCTGACTTTCTGAAGATGGTGATATGTTCTGTATTTCATTACTTTTTGGAACGTCATCAGAGTCTATTATGTCTTCTTCAGCTGCTACTTCCACTTCTTGTGCCACTGTTGAGCACATAATCTCATTATTAATATCTGATGGCTTAGAAGCTCCGTTTGGTGCGTTCCAGTTCTTAGGATCACAATTCCGCAACACTTTTATGACCAGTTCTTCAGCCACTCCCGGTGGAAAACCCATGTTTTCATACTGTCCTTCGGGTACGTAATAGAAATCCGTACTGTAATGATGTTAACATAGATATTACTGTATTGCAGTAAGATAAACTTAATTTTTTCCACATAAATTTATAAAGTCATATCAAAATATCAAGTAAAGAATATTATAATCAAAATATCATACCGTCTTGCCAGAAAGTTGAATATAGTTGAAAGAAAACCAAGTATAGACTTCTCGTTCACTAAAATAGAAGCCAAGACCTCATCGTATTTTTCCACATTTTGAGAATTCGCCATGATTCATAGATCATTATTTTACACCAGTCAGGTGATAAGTATATTATGATTATGAATATGAAAGAAGAAATTTGCAAAAGATTTGACCGGACTACGGACTGGATTGTTTTGTATTTTGTATCCGAAATAATCCGAATATTGATTTAAAAAAAAGAACTAGAGGTACAGACAGACCATAGATAATACAGATACACTATAATAGTGTATCCTGGTACAGACTATAAAAGAGGAGATACTTCGTAAGTCGTCTTCGCTTATGGGTAAAACCATAGACTACTGTCAATGTCAAACTTGTGAATAACACAGTGACGAAAACAGTGTACTAATATTGCCATGGTATTTGGTAATGTTTTGAAAAAAAAAAACTAACAAATAATTTGCAATCCCAACTTTAAGAAAACTTTTCTGTATTGTTTTTCGTCAATCTTAATTATTGAATTGGCATATGAAAAAAATATTATTTAAAATTAAATACTTTAAACTTTAAGTGACGTTTTTATGCACTATTCCCATCCAAATGTCTGTATTACTATTATCTGTAATATAAATTTTAGACTTAATAAATTTTACCAAAACATTTTTTGAACTGGTATCACAGAACCGGTTTTTTTAATTTGCATTCCCGCCACTTGGAGGAGTTGGATCGCTTTCGAAAGTTTCACATCCGCAAGAGAGCGGCAAGACAAGGCAAGGCAGAGCGAAGCGGAGTAGGCAAAGAAGTCTCGCGCGCGAACTCGGTACGCTGCAGGCGATGACCGCATTCATATGAGTTTTTATTATATTGTGAGAGTGCCGTCGTGTTCCCCGTTCCGTTAAGTGTTTACGAAAATGCTGTATAGGTGAACTTTAGAACAGTGTTGTGATAGTGATTTTAACTTACTACTTCTTCTATTCTACTGTCTCTCAAAGGTTGTTAAAATGCCTTGCTCAGCGGTAACTTTGTCTATAGCGACCATTACGGCGATCGTCGCCGCTGCTTTAATGGCAATAGCGTTTTCAACTGATAACTGGCTCTATATCGAAGTAAAACGCAGTAGTATACAGGTAATTATTTTTCTTCAATTATTTATTTAAGAAACATAATTAAGTAAGTACATCTGTAGTTAATGTTGCTTATATTTATGCTTTCGATAGTGACCTGCTTTCGATTTTACAAAATCTACCCTACTTTTTAGTTAGCTTTTAGACTTAGGTTTGTAGTTATAAAATGTTAGGCAGGTACCGACAGCAGGATCTTACAAGGATGCCTACTTTGAAAACTTTTGAAGAGTAACGGAAAATTTTGAAAATAGGTAGAAGAAAAAATTTGAAATGCACAATAAGCTGAAGGTCCATAAATGTATGGACAAAAAATAAGGTAACTAAGTTTTGTACAGTTACGATTTGGGACAAATCCGCTTTGCCTACTTATTTAAAACAATAATTGATAAGAAAGCAGTAAAAACATATCTAAATAATAATTGCAATGAATTCTAAAATCTTTGCTAAGTATAAATTTTATATAAAAAAGTACAGTCACGGTAAATCACGTATGTGCCGTGACGTCACGTAGGTAGTTTTTATCGATATCATCTAACGTCTTCCTTTCAGCGCTAATCGGCGATTGTTGTGCATCGCATCGCTCTAACAAAGCAGAACGACCTCACGAACAATGGATACATTTTTATATTGCAAAATTTCCTTTCATTCTAAAGGATAAAGATCGGTAACAATACTGTCCATTTAATGAAATAAATTTAAGCAAGAAGGTAGATTCAGTTTAAGCATTGAAAGATTCATTACTTTCCGTAGAAAATTTATTATTTGTAGGTATATTCTCCTCAGTTTCATGATCAGACAAGATAATAAAATTAAAAACAAATATAATAAAAATTAATCAGGTTACACTGGCCTTTATATCCGTTTCACTTTGTGTAACACGATAGTTACCTTCTATTAATATATGTGAAACGACAGCCAAAAACTCGAAGTATTAATGTAACCTTCGTATTTGGTAGAAATAAAGTAGCGAAACAAAGTTATCTATGTAAAGTAAGTTAGCTCTCGAATTAATTATGAAGTGCATGGAAATGATCGTAAAAACTTTATTCTTTCGGGTCCTTGCCGTTGGCACCGTTAGAGCAGACACGGTACGCATAAATATGCACGTATTAATGGCACGAACAAATGTGTGGCTAACTGTACTGTACCGTGAGCGATTCCTGCGCACCCGTTCGTGCAGATAAAGAACCGACCACTCCGATAAAGTTACGAGTAAACACTACGGATCCATAGCACTAGGTTCCTGTGGATATAAGTGGACTAAAAGTTAAGCAAAATTAAAATTCTACCTATATATTTTCGTCTCATAATTATATCCAATTGAAGATTGGTTAATCCACAGTTAGATCTAGAATTTAAGGTTTAGCTTTACCGCAATATTTGTAGTTATCTATTTAAAGCAAATTAACACGCGCAGTTAGATACATCTTAGTTAAAAATAATCCGTAACAATAATCATTCGCAACTAATACTTATTAGATTTGGGATTTAGAAAAAAGATCAAAAGTCGCTCAAATTCTTTGTGTGAAAAAGTTATGAATTTCACGTCTAATTGAATTATGATGTATGCCGAAGTTTTTGCCCATTGACTAGTCGCTTTGAAGTATATAACAATAGGTTTTCCATTGAAAGACCATTTGCGATGCGCTTTCGATGCTTATGGATGCTTGAAATATTATTGTTTCTACGGTATGTTATGGAATGACTGCAAATTATATATAGCAATAGGTTAAACAAATTAAAAAAATAGATTTGTGCTGATACTGAATTCAGTTCGAGCTGAATAAGCGAAGAAGGAACATGAAACAAAATTTTAAATTTTCTACCTGAGAAGTACTACCTGTTTGGGCAATACCGATGTTACTTTGAATACCTCAATTTTAGAGCACCTTAAAAGAAGTGTTAGAAAAATACACAATCTTTTATATTTGTAGTTGTTTATTGTTTGTAGTTATTTCTGCATTAAAAAAATGTGCCTTGATTAAATCACAAGCAAAAATACTCGACAATGGTAATAAAAATAAACAAAACATAAAGTGTAGTGTTTGGAGCTTAATCGTTATCAAAATTGAAGTTGCACGCGGAGATGTCGTAGACTCTATTTAAATTTACATTTGGGCGGAGGCGACAGTGGAAAGCTTTAGAGAAATCGATCGTGAAAGCGACGAAATGTGTGAGAATACTATGAACTTCGCGTTGCACTAGTCTTATATAATCTTTAACGTGGATTCGATGCGTCTTAACATTTTTTTAACACAATTATTAAATATAATAATATAGTAAGAAATAGTTCCATATCTAATATTTGTGTCTCTCGATATCATTATGTTTGGATTCATTTGTGTATGGAAATACAGTCAATAGAACAATTGTGTTTGTTTTTTGTTTTGTTTAATATTTATAGCACAAATCAATAAAGAATATAGGCAACAAAGACTAATATGAAGTTTATAGATTCAACATGATCGGTGCGTTAGTATTTCTCTTTTAAAATAAAAATTAGTCTATAGCTGTTAAAAATCTATCATGGAAAAATGGGACCTGTGTTAATCACATGTTAACAAAAATAAATTCAACATTTACTACGAATTTTTAAAATCCGTCTCCATCATTAAAACACAGGACAGGAAGCAGGCGATCGAAAGTTAATTCTTATTTTACCTGACTAGCAACCGGATGTTAAGGTTATCTTCTAATAAACAACGCATTTAAGTCACTAGCGAAAGAGACATCCGAAAAAAAGGAACACTATAAACAAATACGGTTTACGAGACGTTCAGTTATGTGGTTTGTTTATTTCAAATTTCAAGCAAGTTTCATCTTAAAGTAGAGGTATTGAAGTGCATAATGCCATGTCATATAATTCCTATTAAAACCAGTTCCTGGAACCAGTGTGATCAAGGACATTTTGAGAAAACGCGCTTGAATGTCCGAGATTTCATTTAGTGTTAACAGTTACCTGATAGACTTGCCATGTGATGATTTTGTGAATAATAGGAACACCAGGATTTGCCAACGCGTTCCTGGCTTTGAGAACTCCATAAACTTCTACGTACTTTTTGTAAGAATAACTCACCAACTTAAGTAATGAGTAGGTACTTTAACAAGCGACGATAAAAGAGGTGTAAAAAACACCTAGAGATTAATAGATAGATTAATTTCTTTAAAACCTGAAGCCCGGATTTCTTTATACTATGACTATGAAAATATATGAAATAAGTTGTATAAGCGTATCGTACGTATGGTAAAGAGAATTTAGTAAAATTTCCTGCTAAGCGATGCTTTCTGTCAACATGTCGACAACAATGCACGATTATGCCGAGAAAACCTGCTTTCGTAGTAAGCACCACCCACTTCTCACGACTTCCGACTAAACCTGTTTATTCTATTCCGCTTTCTTGCTTTCATTCTATCTTTACCTTTAGTCGGAACACAATATTACGTTTTGCTGGTTGAGTAAATTCATTATAATCATAATTTGATCAGATTTAATTTATTTTTTTAATAAAATAATTCTTTTAAAAGATGTTCCTAATCAGGTATAATATTTGTTAGTTGTAATATAATTTCAACGATTAGCAGTTGTCTGTTAGGTTTAATGACTACTTCAAATTATCAGATATAGAAATTTTGTTGTCAACGTTCTACTGAAAATTTATTCTACTCAATGTAATCACAGAACAAAAGGAAGTATAATAATCTTCGGTTTTGGCAGCCTTTCTGTGGAGCAACATGCAATATTGATTTGCTCATGTGTGCACGGATGTTGCGCGGTCAAGCCTCGCTGGTTTCTTTAACAGCAGTTCGAATCCGTTTGAGGCTGGCCGGTTCCGTGATAGTTAATAGTCCAACGATAACTTAATTAACTTCGTCATAAACTACGAGAATTCGCTTTTAAGAAATGGGGACACTTATACAACAAAATAATTTAGAAAAATAACATTATTGGATATAAAATAATTTGATAACTTTTACGTTTTGACTTGATATGTCTTAATATTTGGACTATTGCCAATTATAAGCATTTATATCGACAATAAAGTAACTTATAATATTGTTCTGGTAAATAATTTTGTCTGTACCCTATAAGTGAACTTAGATTTACTCTATTCTTTTTAAGTTTATTAAATTAGAGGCAAAGTTTTATTTATAAGCAAACATGCAGTTATCCATGCATACTCGTACAACACTTTATCTGAACTCTTACTGCAATTAATACAAATTAACCATTTATATGTTTGAGTTAAGTTTTAAATCCGTGGTAACATCTGATTACATAGATTGCTCGTGTTTTGTCAAGCTCACTCAGAATTGTCATAAAACAAATAGATATTTAAAAGCTTGGAAAGTGTAGCTAATGTACCATAGTGCGATCATTATTATTGCCTTTCACGACTGTTCTGCACAACCAAGTTTTATGGTTTTCCGTACTTTCACTGTACTGATGAACTTAGTTAAGTAAGAAAATGTGATGTGTAACAATCACTTTATATGTGAGATAATAAGAAATTGCCACTAACGAACATTATACTAGTACTAATTCTAATTTAATGTAAATTCTATACCCTTGATTGATGACATTTTTTGATTATTAATAGGTATTCAATTCTGAATTTGACCCAATATCCGTAAATGATTAGTTGATATCGACATAATTCTTCTGTACATGTTTGTAATCAAAATCCTCTTGAAAGGCTGAAACGAGTTTGATGAAATTTGTCTAGTATTTTTCGGGGTTGTTAAGATACATTATTGGAACAGGTAGGTGGCACTGTGATTAGATTGGTCTATAAGCTTAATATGACTATTATGAACTCACGAGATAATTGAGGATGACCTAACGGTAAGTTTCCAAACCAGCGGCTTTGTCTTCACACATCGTTCTCTCATTATTGTTCGTGTTTGTTCCATTTCGAGATTTGCTTTCGCAACAGAAATTGCAAGTGATACTGCGACAATTCATATAAGCGAGATAAGCAATACTTTGTGCTAAATTGTCTATTGTTGATATAAAATTGAAATTTAATATTTTTTTTGTTTGAATTTATCTTATCGTCTTTATTTTAAAAAATTAATAATGAAAATATATACTTAAATATTACTTAAGTAGACTTAGTTTAAATCAGCAGGTACGACCTTAGTTGATTAGTTTTTGTGGTATATTAGTCCACTATTCTGCAATCAGATTTCATAAAATGGCAAAGAAAATTGAAACTACCGAAAAACATAAAAGGTAGTTATTTATTTTAATAACTACATTTTGAGCAACATAGATGACTTGAAATATGGTTAATAGATTTATAAGGTATAAAATTTCATAGTTTCAGTTTAAACTGTGGTAATTGTGTCGGTCTCAGAGACTTTTGAGGTTAGGTATTTAAATAAAATGTTGCTATCTTAAAGAAACTGACAAATGCAGCTTAGGTCCATAATCATTTTATAAAATTTAACACTGACACGAGAATTTTGTATATGAGATTCGGATGTCGTTTATAATGTAAAAAGATATGCATAAAAATCATCTTGAAGTAAGTTTTCGATGTACCTTGATTGGCCCTGAGAGGGCAAACGCCTCGGAAGCTGATGCACCTACACAGAACAATCCTACATGCGTAGACTTACTAGTTGAAAACGTTCAGTAAAGCTATGTTTAAAGGGACTAGTTCCCGTCGAGAATATTAAAAATTATAACTATTATTTATCAGGTCCTTTATTTCAATCGTTGCGTAATGGAACCGTAATCTCTTATTAGCAAGTTGATGGTAGATTTTGACAGTTATGCTAATCTGTTTATTTAAGTTCAACCATTCTTCCAAGAATGGTTTCGGTTTTAGGAGTGGTGGAATAAAAATTATTGGAAAGAATGCGAGCAGATGTAGATTTTACCATTCAATTTAAAATAACAAGTTAACTAATAGGTACAATTATAAAATACAATAAATACTCGGTGCTTTAAACTGTGTTCAACTCATTATATAATGTTGAAAAGCTAACAAAAACTTGACTGCCTAAGTAGGTAAAGGTACAATTCTTTTTTCACTCGCTCAGCACAGGTCAATGGTACTTTTATTAAGAGTGAATTATTGAGTACCATTGTGTTTGTAAACTTCGCTTTAGTAAGCTCCCACTACCTGCGTTGAGATGCTCATGTATGCGTATATATGCAACATTTGCAGCACACACTACACCATCACCTGTATGCTTTGCGTATGTACATGTGAGCAGTCACCTGTGTGTGTAAATTGCCTAAGGCCGAATCCATACCATCTACTTTCCGAGCAAATTCTTTTGTGAGAATTTTTTTGTATGATTTCATTTTTCCCATAACCAGCTTAATTTTTCTAATATATTACATAGTTAATAAAGATTATTTAACATTTAGTTGATATACTATTTATTATTTGCATTACAGTAAAATTTAGCCTTTGAGTTTTTTCGTATGTAGTTTCAACCAATATTAAATTATGTTATAAAAATTGTAGACTAGACCTATATGAAGTAAAAATTGGCGTAGCAGTTTGATGTAGAGTGATTGTGTGGGTTCATCATAAGAATAAAGGGATGCGCGGGTATGTATGTGACATGTGTAGCAGTCGGCATTGCAAGGTGAACAGGACGAGACCGGACGAGTCCAGACCGGGGCGCGGCGCACGCGCAGCCCCAGCGTTCACGACCTCGCACGCCATTGTGTGGACTGCAGTACACATGACATTGTATGACTTTGTACAGGGTATTATTACTTCCTTTGGGTGCGTAGTTGAGAAACGGATGGAATTTCTTTTGTATGGATATTTGCGGAAGCGTGAAATATAACACTAGAATGTTTTACTTTGTAGGAAATCAAACTAAAGGCTACAAATTGGTATAGAAATGTAAATATACTTCTCATATCGTACATTCCTAAATGAAAGAGTTTGACGTCCCTATACTATTTGTTAAAAGATTAATTAAATTACGGGTTGCCAGCCAAATGTAAAAGTAAAATTTAAGCAACTGTAATCAATATGGTCTTATGAAATGGTTTTGGCTACGTTAGTTAGCATGAATATTCAAAAGAGGAACAGAAAAAAGAAATTTATTTTTAAACCCAAGACTTTCTACTAGACTGTAAAAGTTTTTTATATTCTATTCTAAATCATATATTACAGGTAAATTATTGCTTGTGTTCACATTAATAATATACCTGCAAGCATTGTTTAAGAAAACTCTAAAATATTTTTATAGTAGGTATCCACAAAATAATAATACTGAGGAATTTACTTTAAAGGAAACTTTTCGTCGTGATTGTCAATGATTGTATCTTACAAAATTTTGAGTGTGTATTTCATAGAAATCTAATAAGATTTTAGCTGTAATTTTTCGCAACTTGATTTCCGTAATATAATATCTATTAATATTTTATTACCAATTTTTAAAAAGTATTAATTATCTGTTTTCCAAGAGTTTCGTAAAACCGCACATACCATATAACCTCCGGTGATTAAGTTCCATTCGACTGGCATTTATTGCGCTTTTGTGCAAATTCTTCGGTAATTACTACGAAGACTATGTTTCTAGCTTAACACGGACACTAACAAGAATTCTTAATTAAAGAAATTCAAAATTGTTACACCCA
>DWQK01001774.1:0-14636 GCA_018231225.1 Noctuana stator
GTCATCTATGACTTTCTAACCAAATCGCAATAACATTTTACATTACTAATAAACCTGGTAAGTTTCTATTTAAGTCTCACATTTTTTCTTCAAAATAAGTACTTATATGTTTGACAAAACAAACGTCAATCTAGCCTTAACAATACTAACTCATTAAGATTTGACCTACAATTGCACATAATTATGACGAAATACAACAATCAACACTTACGAGAACTTGTATAAGCAACAACTGAACAAACTATAGAAAGCAAGTACCGACTAACTCCCAAGTATGTTCCAAGTATTTTTATATACTTAATATGTAAGAAATTAAAGATCTATCCAAATATTATACCTATAGCTCCCATCCATTAATCTTACCGTAAAAACTTAATAATAATAAAATCATAGTTAGGCGTAACAATCATGTCTCATTGCGTTTTTAATAAATATTTACAAATTTATGTTATGAATCTCCCCATAACTGAGAAAGGCATGGAGCATACTCTACGTTGTTGCTCCAATGAGAATTAGTGGAAATACGGGTTAGTCGGCAACCCGTGTCAGATGTTGTTAAACCGCCCAAACCAAAATCCGATGTTTAACGACTGTTACCTATTGATACCAACGGGAATCGACGACTTAACGTGTCCTCCGAAGCACGAAAGCGGACATAAAAAATTTGCCACTAGCAAAGCATCCGAGTACCGACATAGTCTTTGTAAGATCGATCAACACTACCAGCGGAGCTACGCGCGTCTTGATAAGTACACAATGATATTTCAGTGTGTATTATAAATATTTACCAGACATACAAACCGGTGGCGAAACCGTAATGCATAATTCAGTTCAACTAAATAATAATATACAAACATCACTGCGCTTACGTGCAAAATACACACCAGTGATGTTCAACAGACATTACATAAACTGAGCGCGGCGGAAGGAGAGGTAGCGCCGGGGACTTACTTTAGTGAAAGTGCTTAACGATTGCATTCGAAATCCAACATCTTTCGCGTCTTAAGCGGTGTCAATTTCGATTTGCGCAATTTGTTTTGCCAACACGCCGGCAATCTTCGCCGACCCATGTCTAACTCCAATTTTCACAACACTTAAATTTCCGTATCGCTTCCGGAGTTACCAAACTATGTCTTACAGGGCGGAAATCGGATGTTATACAATTCAATTACGTTTTTACATCTTAACTTTATAGTAATAATAAACTTATTGTCATCACTGTGCAGGTAACGAAAATAATAAAGCATCATGTTGTGAATATTAATTTTACACGTATCTTACTGTAAACAGCACGACTTTCTGATGTTGGATCCGGTCACTTAGACAAACTTTGACCTGGGTAGTGGGACGAGTTTCTTATTTTATATTGTTGTATACAATCGGGCTTCAAAATGGAAAATTAAACACTCATAAAACTTGTCTTAAAATATCAATTATCTAAAAAACATCCTCTCACTCCAAACGCACATTAAGTATACCGTCTCCGTTCCGTCGCCGATAATAATGCCTCACACTCACAGCCCCCATTAGGATTCCCTGGGTCATGTGTGTCCATGAAAATTATTTTTTAGTTGTGAGCCCTTTACTTTAAATAACATAAACAACGCCAACAAATAATTATTATTGGGGTGACAGAAATTAAGCATGGCGTTAGAAGTGCATATTATTATTTATTATAACTAATAATAATATAAGTTACATGTTATTCATATGAACTATAAGTATGTATATTGTATTTGTATAAAATACATTTATACAATAAAATATGTAAACACAAATATACACATATATATACACAAGTATGACTACAATTTTATTCCACAAATTTCTACAGTACCAGCGCCGTTAAAAGTAGAAGGATGTGACGCAAGCTCCCTTATGTTCACTTGATCACCATAGAGTCCATAGACCACCACTGATATACGCTACTATAGAGTATAATCTGGAATTTTGGGTTTCTACCACTGCAAGTTGTTTTCTTAATCGTCTAAATTTAAATACCGATCGATGATTTTTATACATATAAGCACAACCTTATAATGCAAATCGTGTTTATAATAAAAGCAAATATTTAGATGCCAGACATCAACCCTGACGCCAACACAATGGAATTGTTCTTCAAGGAAATATATAATAAGGGGTCTGATTCATTTGAGATATAAAAAATAAAAGCATATACACCTAATCTATGTATTTCCAAAGGAAGCACTGAAGAAGGAAGAAGAAAGTTTTGTATGGGACCTTTCAAAATGTTTATTTTATTTAATAATTTATAATATTTCATACTGATTATTGAACGTAAAATGTAGCGCGATAGCGTGTTAAACGGTGATTATAATAAAATATTTATTATAATGATGAGTTCGGACAATGGAACAATAAAATTCCCACATTAACGGAAAAATAACTCATAGTGGTTCATGGAAAATAACACATAATAGATCTGTTAATATGTTTATTTAACTAAGCAAAGATTGTCTCATATAGGTATATTATTTTGTGACTATTTTTGTGTTACGTTACATCGAGACATTTGCTCAACATATTATTTCGTACAAACAGGTTACAACGCTGCGCTGTGCTGTGTTATACAAGGACAAAAAACACATTCGAAATATTTGCAATTTTGAAAAAATAAAATGTTGTAAAGTTACGTATATTGTAAATCAAATTAAATTCACTAAACGTGACCCTTTGTGCTGTATGGTGGTTACCTTTAACGAACTCGTGTTTTTAATGGGCCAGTAAAATTATTGTTTAGTTAGTACTTTTCCAAAGTGCTAATGTAAGTAATTGTTTGTTGCTTCCTTAACACTAAATATTCATACATGTTTTATGTACCTATCTACTTTTAAAATATTCAGTGAAATCTGAAATGTTTTTAATTAATAACTAAAACCTCAAGTTTGCAAAAACGCTGCAACACGCTAACGGCCTCACACTCAAAGTGACGGAGAGAAAGGCGCTTTCCCGTTGTAATAGATAACTTGGCGAAATAACCCATTATCTGAATGAAAACTTTATTACTGAGAAAGTATTAAACGTTGGCTTTGTTATTTGAAAGTTGAGTTTTTATTAAAAAGAATAATGATCGATATACTTTACTATCTATGTATGTTATATGTATGGTTCTAGGATGTCAACATTTCTAAGTAAATATAATACGTTATACTTACGTTAAAACTCAGACGCCAATTAAGCTGAACGCATAACAAAATACGTTCACCATCAACTTGTAGATTTCAAAGTAAGCGAAGGTTAATAGAAAAAATGTGTTGTCATTGTACTAGTTTAGAAGACTCAAGAAAATCCATCCAATACCACAACTGACTTAAATAGAAGTAACGGGTGTATCTTACCGGCGGCGGTTCCGAAGCGCTGTACACTTCAGATGGGGGGTATTCCGGTTTCATTGTTATTGTAGCCATGGAATCTGGCTGGTGCTCCTTCTCCATCACGGATATTACTCTTCACAAAAAGTTGAAAGTTTAATTAATGGCGCGCGCGAGGTCTGACGTTCTAAACAAGAGTGCGCGCAAGTGAGCGGTACCGCTCGGCGTAGGCGCTGCAGTGGTGGGGTCACTCGGCCGGCCGGCGCGGTGTCAACCAGATGGGCATTGTATTGTATGACGAATGTTTCGTTGCACGGACCAGAGGACCTAACCAAGATGCTTTTCTGTTTGATTAACGCTGACGGGTTGATAAAAAATTTATGGGATATGGAATAATTTAAAACAATTGGTAAAATAACTGTGAAAGCGTACTACGTATGTATCTTGTCAGATACTTTACAGATACAGGAAAGATAGGGAATGAGCAAGAGGGAGTCTCCTTCAAGTGAAGCCTTAATCGAAGCGAAGTAGAGCAAGTTGTCAAATCATAGTATTAAGGAGGCTGAACTAGGGGAATCGGGAG
This sequence comes from Noctuana stator, assembly GCA_018231225.1. Lineage (NCBI taxonomy): Eukaryota > Metazoa > Arthropoda > Insecta > Lepidoptera > Hesperiidae > Noctuana > Noctuana stator. The sequence goes on from DWQK01001774.1 coordinate 3,916, forward strand.
AGAGTGATGGTATCAGAAATAGGCTACAACGTTTGTATTAGCCTAGAGCATACTCCACCACACTGCTCTACTGCGTAAGGATGGGTTAGTGGCCAATAACCCATGTCGAAACTGACGGCTTAACGTGTCCTCCAAAGCACGGAAGCGCGCATGAATTTTGACACTAGTGATCACCCATCAGAGTATCGACCGCGGCCCAGGTTGCTTAACCTGTGAAAACGTTTGCAATCTACACTACCAGCGGAGCTATGCACGCTTCAGCGCAAATCCAGGTTCAGGAGCAATGGTATAAAATGTTACAATAGCAGGATCAACGTTGTCACTACGTTCCTCTCACCAGCTCACTGCTCCATCTTCAGACCAGCTTACAGTAAGCAAAGACCCTTATATTAAGGCATTCTAAATCTCAGATCTGTACTGGCAGCACTCTCCTCTAATTCTGGTTTCTGGCAACACTCCGGACTTTATAATTCATTCCGTCAATATGTACTCTTACCACTTTATAATAAATCTATGGATACTCCTATAGGAGTAAAGTGTTTTGTCTGTGGTCAATTCAATTGAGTCAATCAATTCAATCTGTCAATGTCAAGTGTCAGTCGTATCTCGTAATTCTCGTATCATAGCAGCAGTGTTTTTCTTTTCTAAATTTTACCTAAAATTTAATTAAACTTATTGAATTTTATTATTAATCTTATCAATTCATTAATAATGTCTAATGCTGGAAAGGGGACGTTCCAACCGGTATGTTAAAAATTACTTTAATATGTGATATAAACAGAAATAACCTATTCACTATAATAATATATCATGTGTTTCTGAATATGTTAAAGGATTCAGATGTTCACATTTCGTATGAAGATCAACAAAAAATCAACAAATTCGCTCGTTTGAACGCTAAAGTTGATGACATAAAAGATGAATTAAAAGTAAAACAGAATGACATGAAAAATTTAGAAGAAGCTGTTGAAGAATTAAGTCTTGCTGATGATACTGAGAAGATACCCTATTTGGTGGGAGAAGTATTTATTTGTCAGACTTTAGAAGACACTTTGGTAAGCTATAATGTAATATGTAAAATGTTAAAAGAGGAAGTCCATTGAAAACACAATACATGCTCGATTCATGAAGGCTTAAGTTTTATTTAAGCTTAATATATTCATGCAAATTTTACCTACAACTTAAACTATTACTCTATCTAATCTGTACTAATATTATAAAGCTGAGGAGTTTGTTTAAACTACTCATCTCCGGAACTACTGTTTCAAATTAAAAAATTATTTTTGTGTTGAATAAACCATTTATCAAGGAAGGCTTTAGGATAAATCACAATGTAATTATTAGGACGGAAGAAATAACAGAAAATGTAAAAAAAAAACAGGGAAAATTATTCATCCTTGAGGGCTTCCATGCACTGTAAAACCGGTTCAAGATTTCAACGTGATAATCTCAGAAACTACTGGACCGATTTGAAAAATTCTTTTAGTGTATGATTGCTACATTAATGCAGAAGGTTATAAGCTATCAAGCATTACAGTTACTATTCTTAACTATGAAACCGCGTGGAACAGCAAGTATAACATAATCAGTAGTAGAGTGACTTAAAGGATGAGGATAGCCATTTGTTCGTAGCCCTGCACATTTTAACCACATATGTTTCCTCTTCCAACCCAGAGGACCAATGGAACAGTGTGGTGAAAGTATGGTCTAGGCCTTCCCCTGTTATGGGAAGAGATCAAGGCACTTGTATTTATCTTATTGTTATCTGTTACAGAAATCATTGGAGGAAACTAAAACAAAAAAAGAAAATGAAATCATTGACTTAGAATCCAAATGTGAGGAGCTCAAATCAGAGATGGGTGAGCTTAAAGCTCACTTATATGGAAAATTCGGTAGTCACATCAACTTAGAAAATGAAGAGGACTAAACTCTCCACAATCACTGTAGATTCAACTAACAAAACCGCTGAAAATAAAGTAACAAAACTTACAATTTTACTGTATATCTAATATTTAAATGTGCAGAGGGGCTTGAAGCACTATTTAATTTAACCTTTTAATATTAAATCTATTTTATCCTATTAAAGATGGAAATTTGTTTATTGATCATCTATTAATACAAAATCCTTTGTCCTGAATGAGTGATTGATGAATGCACAGCCCAAACCTCTAATCATAGAGATATGAAACTTGGAAGGAGTGTTATTTGTATGACATAGGCATCCGATAAGAAGACATTTTCTGATTGTATCATGCAATTTGCACAACAATGCAAGATGGTCAATTTATATACATATATGTAAGCAACAAAAAAGAAATCAAGTGTTTAGTAATCATTATGGTACATTTGCGAAAGAGAGGAGTGTTTGACAAAACCATATATTTTGTAGGACAAAAATTTTGATAATTATCTTAATTTAATGAACCTTTGCAAATAAAGCATTACTGTAGGCCTAATTGAAAAATCTTAAAAAAAAATTCTTAACATGTGTTGTGGTTCTACCTGCAATAGTTTACACGGTCCACCCCTGAAATTACCCAGTCAGCATGTTTTTTTAAATCTTCAACAAGGTTAGGTTAAAAAGAATACATTTAATGTATTTCTTATGCATATTAACAGGATAGTTAAAATAACACACTGATGTAAAACGATTATATTAGGAACATGTTACAACTTGAAAAATTTACACAAACATGACCCTACGTATTTTTCAAGTACACATTAAATTACATAACTTTTATTATTTGTTTCCAAACGACGATATAACATATTAGTGTGTGTTCTCATTGAGATATGTAGTTTACATTTGATTTTTGTTTTTTGAATGCATCTAGTTTCAGTAAATGTTCCGGAAAATCCAGCCTTTAAAAAGACACTAGTCATTATCTACTAAACACCTACCACGAACCGCATTATTTTGTTCCAAAAATCAAACGTGGTCCTTCAATGGGAATGAACGATATATATATACTTAACATAATATATAGGTATGTATTCTTACAATCATAATTTTTAACATCTTACGGAATAGACAAATTTGTCTTCACTCTATTTAAATGAATACATTTAATTTTGTGTATATCGCGATATAAGATCCAGATAAAGGCATATAACCTGTAGTGTAAAAAATTGTAGCTTTTAATTTATTAAATATCATTCCAAAGATAATTTCTTTTTAATGTCAATAATTTTTTTAATACTTTTATATTTACGCTGACCTCGTTAATATGTAAGTAGGTAAACTTAAAAGGAAAACATTTTATTGCATTTTCATGCGACTAAAAAATAAACAATTTATCATTACTCTTTGATCACCCCTTATAGAACTGTTTGTTTATTTATTTATTTTATAAGACCTCAAAGTTCGAAGAAGTGGATATTTTCAGTTTTAACCTATCCAAATTGTAAATACGTTCATCTGTTTGTTATACCGTGACATGCTTCACAAAAGATACATATTGTACTTGCCCTCAATATTCCTAAAGCTAAGCACTATATTATAGTATAATATTATGTATTATAATATTTGTAATATTCTCATCATAGCCCTTGTATCACATAATTCATTAATTTGATTTTAATATGGCCACATTTATTATAATATAATTATATTAATATTTACGAATATATTAATCAAAATCATTTAAACTTAGAAATCGTGTAACGATGTTTTATTAATACCTATACTTTAATACATAAAACAATAAAAAGGTTACAATTTGAGGAAAGAGAGACCTTGAAAAAATATATTTTTCGAGTGAAATACAATTGTGTTAGGTAGGTACCTACATGTTTGTTTCAAAGCTTTTATCTCGAGGACTGCAAACACAAATAGTTAAGATTACTTGTGTATACATTGCTTTAAACAAAGTATGTAGTAAATTTGTTTAATAATGTGGCAAATATTTCTATTTTGTGCAATTGTAATAATACTGTGCTATATCGCAAATTTGACATTCAAAATGTTTTAAATCTAATTTGTATTTAGAATGAATAAGTAAAAATAAGATTTAGATATTAGGCATACAAGACAAATACGTGACAGCTACGCTATAAATAAATACTATGCTAACAATAAGGTTTGCTGCAAGAAAAATACTATTTAACATTAAGCCCGCCCAAGGTATTATATACACAATAAAGTGTGTTTATTTATTCATTAATAATACAGTATAATTAACAACTTCTTACATCAGAAATATACATTTAAGTATAATAGAAAACATTTAACAACTTCGTTGACTCATAAACATTTCACAAATTCAAAAGCAGAATATGTAGTAATACATAATTATTAATTTAACGTGTATGCCAGCATTGCCAGCACCTGAAATTAAATGGTTAACTGCAGCCTCATAGAAACTTAAATAGTATCAAACTCTTATTTAAAATCGTACCTACTTGAGTGCGTCAGTACTCACGGGAACTAAGAAATTCGACGTTACATAATAAAAATGATAATTATGTTTAAAAAAATTAAAGCGTGATAAATACGATCAAATGATTCAAAAAAGTGTCAATTTTCATTATATTTTTCAAGAAATGAAGACTTAAAATATATCGCTCCACTATTTTAATTGAAAAATCGATCGGTTAAGACACGGTGACGTCACACTTGAGTAAACGCTAGGTTTCCTTGCGACAATCAGATTCAATAACGTTTCTTTACATAAATATTACGTCATTCTATGAGCGTTTACGAACATGATTTATATTTGTAAATTATTCCATACTATATTAGTATGTTATTAACAGTAAAACTGTATAAACACTTTTTTTTACTTTTTCATCATGTCTATTGAAATAATATATTATATGATTCACAATAGACACTGGTAGTGCACTACATCATAGTAAATCTATTATCATCATGCTAATACCTAATAAAAATATAAAATAAAGAACTAACATTTTGCTAATAATACAATATACAATTAAACTTATATAATACAGCTATTTATCACAACATTTGACTAAACAATACAAAAATTGAATTATAAATGTGTTAAGTATGCATATTAAGTCATATCAACAACCTAGTGATTAATACCAATTCATCACAAAAAATTAGGTAAGTACTTCCTTAAAAGTTAACTATAGATTGGATGGAAAATATTTAGGATACTTTTAATCCTGTTAAAATGATGTCATAATCTCAGACGTCTTGTTTAAATATTAAAAAAAAAAACAAATATTCTGTACGTTTATTAGGCTTTCCTGGTATTAGTTACATTTAAATTTAAAATCTTTGTACACAATTATAAAATTTATAGTAAATTTATTACGTCATTATTTCAAAGGAAATAGCAAGTGGTATAAGGATATAATAATTATAGGCAACAAGTTAAACGCTATATTATAGACATTGTATATCACTAAGGTTGCCAGATGGCCGGGGAATCCGGGAAAATTCCCGAATTTTGCTTCTGGTCGAGAGTCCAGTAACCACACTTTGCTATTACGCTAAACAAAAACCGCTTAAGAGCGACAAATTGTTCAAATTCCGCTTTCTACTAATTTTAATATCCTTCGTCTTTTCAATGGGGGCTACTTAGAAATATGCCCGAATTCAAAAACCCGTATCTGGCGCCTCGGAAATTCTAAAGCCGGCAGCCCCTTGATATAACAGTGACGTAATATATCACCGTTATTGCAATCCAAATATTAACTAAATAAATAAAATTGTACTAATTATATTTAAACACCTCTTTGAAGGTTGCTATGCGCATTGGATGCTAGTGAGCTTTGCTGTAAGCTCTCTTCATCGGTGTCATTGTCATTTGATATCCTGATAGCTTGGTACCATTGGTTTGTCAAATCGGTCATTTGGCTCTTGCAGTCCTTCAGTTCCTGCACATATAAAAATTATGTTTCCTTAAGTCACTCATAAAAGGAGTTTATTAATTTTTCAGCATCTTTCCTTTCACATTTTCAGCGATATTATGTACCTATATTATATTAAAAATATAACAAACGTCAGACGATTATTCTGTCTACATATTATGTGTAAGGTATGGAATGAATATAATACGGCGGACTACGACATGATTTTCATCAAAATAGGCACTAAAAGAACTCTACTTCAAAGCAGCAGCGCATTGGTGACTCCTCTGGTCTTGCCCATGTTTATAGGTGACGGCGACCAATAGGTGGTAAAAAATTTACATTTCTAATATTAAATTGCTTAAATAAAAATATGTATATATTTATAATTCACAATATATAAAGTATCTATACATAAATACAAATTTTGGTTAAGAAGTTATTACACAATTTATGTAAAATTTAATCAATTTATTTTATCTCAATAAACAACCTGAATTCTGTAATTCTACATAAATAAAGATCATGGATCAAAGCATTGAACATATTTTTTTCTCAATTTTGTAACCACGTTTAATAGGTTAAATATACAACTTAAATAACACATATTTTGATGAAAATATGTCATTAGCTACTTAAGTATATTTTTTTGCAACTGAAGTTTCTCAAAATAGTGCAATGCGAGTTATGAAATGATTTATGAGACAATATTTTAAAGGTCGATATTTTACATGCACTGACTAACTAATGTAGTAATTAATTAAACAATTGATTTATTTATATACAATATATACATTGTTGGTTAATTACCTAATCAATGGGCTATTTAATCGCACATCTGCTAATGGTATGAATCATTAAATTTTTTGCTTTTGTTATGACTGGAAAAATACTACATTTATGGGAATATAGATTCTTACTACACTATATACCTACACTGGATATTATGATAATATGAAACACGTAATGTGAACAGACCAAATTATGGACGGTAGTGTAAATCATCAGTAGCATGTTGGATTGGCTTCACTGCAAGTGTTAGTGGAATTGTAGAGTTCCACAGAGAAGTCTACTACCTTATAAAAACAATTAACATTAATAACATAATCAAATAAATTAACAAACCTGATGTGTAAATCGTCTGGTAAAGAAGGGCGTCAAGTATTTCAAATCGAATCGTACGAATCCTCGTAACCTTGTCGCATGAGAATAATTAACCTGAAAAAATATTTTACATCAGCTATAAATTTATTTTTTAGAATATTCAGTGTATTTCTGGTAGCTCACTGGTAGAAAATACCTTTTGGTATTAAGTCCGTCTATTGAATACCTAATTTGACGTCAAAGATTAAATAAAAAATTAAATATTTCAAAGAGTAAGACTGAGGCTACACCTGAATACAATCTCAAATATTTATAATAAAAAGTTACATACCTCTAGCTCTTCCTCAGTCATTTCAGATAAATGTTCAGAATCTATTGCTTGGCCCCATTCTTTTGTCTTTGACAAGCTCACTTCTTTTTGTTTCCTGAGAGATCTAGAACGCTTTGTTTTCTTGTTGGCCTGAAAAATTATTATAGCTATATGCGGCAATACTAGTATATATTTAGTTAACACAACAAATTACTTGTCTTAAATTAAAATTACTATAGTGGTAGTCATCTATCTAACCTTGTACTTAACTGCTACACTCAATAAGTAGGCATATTATAATATTTAATTTTGATATCATTAAGGCTTAATTGGGCAATCAACAGGTTTACTCAATTATGCAAGATCAACCTACATAACATTACGAAAACATTTTATTACACCAACAAGTGGATTTATTACTACTATTATTATTACAAGTGGATTGACCACTTATCGTACCTACTTTAGGAATATTTTCTTGTGCATTAAATAAAATTGTATGGAATTATGATGATTTTTTCATCATAATTGAAAATATCACTGAAAATAAAATGAAAAATACTGGATACCTATTGCGTTAATATGCATAAGTTAAATATTATTACAAATCTTTAGAAAATATGCAATAGACGTAAAACACGATCTGCGGCAGAACTACAAAAATCCAGCCACTACTCAAGAACATAAATTTATTTATTATTATCCCCTTTACTATAGTTTTCTTTCGCAACATAAGTTTAAGCCTGTCGCGCAATTTCACCATCGCCCAGGGTAGTCACGAAGACAATGCCAATAGGTATTAGGTTTAACCTAAAATAACCTAACAAATAAATAAATTAAATCATTACCCGTAAAAATTTAAGCAAAGGCATTGTTGAGCCTCCAAAAAATAATGTAGTAAACAACACAATGATAAGTGTTGTTGTTATTATCACATGTCGAGTTTCATCAGAAAAGTCGAGATGCAGAGAAAGAGCGTATGATATGGCACCTCGTAATCCTGAAATAATTTTGAAGTTTATATTTTAAGTAGATACCATCAATGAAAGTAAATTTTTGTCTCATTGGCCACTCCAAAATTTCCCTTTTTAAAACACTATAATTATTGAAGTTTGAAATTACATCATTAAAAATTTAAATGGCATAATTGTTATAGCATAAGCAATTAAATAATTATTTAGCTGCAATGGTAAAGAATGCATTGTGACACAACTTACATGCCTGAGAGTTCCCCATAAAGTACTTCAAAGACATGTGAAGTTAACCAACCAGCACTTAGCCAACATGGTGGACAATGACGTAAACCCTTCTCATATTTGAGAGGAGACTGTGAGACTGTGATGGCTTAATGATGGTGATAATAGCATAATAGTGACTTAAACTTACCACTAAACCACATAATAAACATCATTTTTTTTGTAATTTTATGTTCACGGAATTTGTTACACAAAAGAGCAAGTGGGAAAATGTTTGCTGCTCTACCAAGCAGACACAGGGCAATGCTCCATATAACTAAAGCTGGCTCCACACGATGTCTGAAACTTCATTAAAAACAAATTTATTGTAACAACTTAATTTTAGGTTTTTTTTTAATATGTATCCCAATTTTAGTATTTAATTAAATAAATTTTGATAATAGCTTATTTTTATGGAACTCAATTATGTTTAAGATAAAAGATGTAATATTATTTTTTAATACCTGAATATTGCTAAGCCCAGATAAGCAAAAACACATGTTTCTGCTATGAATGCCAAAGTTCTCATGGTCTGTTGCATAGTAACTTGTGTCACAGTAGACAGGTTGAAATGTGTATAGTGAGACATCACAATACCACAAAATAGAATGGCCATAATTCCTGTAATATTTAAGTTCTTTAAATTCATCATAATTACTATGTTTTCTGAAAGGTGATCATAAACTGCTTTTACGTGTTATTGACAACATCATTATGTTAACAGCAATTTTATCAATAGTTGCTTTTAAATATTATGACTGTTCAAAATGACTTGATCAGATGTTATCAACTGATATACCTATCTATTAGATAGCCAATAAAATCATAATCATAAAAATTGTTAACTCTTTTGGAACACTTTAGTATTAATTGAAAGTGTATTTCTCTTAAAATTTATCAATGAACATAACATTTAACTCACCTGACAAATGTATGCCTTCAGCTAAAACATATGGAGCATATGTGAAAACAAGCATCATTCCAAACTCAAGAGAAGGGTTTTTACGCAAGTCTACATGCTTAAGCAACAGGGCACTTAAGAGAGCAAATAGAACCCCAATTCCAGCAGAGGCAAAGAACATCAACCAGAATCTATTTATGGCAGACAAAATTGCTTCAGTTCTAGACATAATCGGATCATTTGAATCTAGCACAGCTGTAGTGAGAACAATAGCTACTGCATCATTGAGTATACTCTCTCCAAACACTAACATATTCAGTACAGGATCAACATCTAGGGCATGAAATATAGCTACAGTAGCAACAGGATCTACAGCAGATATAAGAGAACCAAATGCAAAAGACTCAACAAAACTCAATTTATATACCACCTGAGCCAAACCCAGCAAATAAATCCCTGCACCAATCACAAATGCTGATATAGCTGTGCCAACAATGGCAAACAGCAAAATGGATCCAATATTTTGAAAAAAGTTACCTTTGTGAAGATTATAACCTGACTCAAAAATTATAGGAGGAAGGAGCACTAAGAAGAAAGCTGTAGGTGAGAATGCTTCCTCTTTACGCCAGTTTGCAATATTCTTTATTGACATGAGATTTATAATCATACCTATAAGTGCCCCTAGGAAAACTATAACCACACTCTCTGGGAGGTAAGAAAAACCAGTTTGCAACATAAGGTGAATAAGTAGAATACCAAGGGCTAAAATGCACAGCACAAAGAATATTGCCATAGAGCTATTATGTTCATCTTCAGCTGAACTTTTCCCAGGCAAAGGAGCTGCGTCTGATGGACTAGGCTCAGAAATATTTGGTGTTACAGAAGATGATACATTCACTTGAATTCCAGCCAAGTTGGAAGAATTAGGACTCACTGCCACATTGCTATTCTCTGTAGAACTTGTTGAAGATGATGAAATAACACTTTCCGCAAGGCTGCTTTCACTTGAAACATTAAGATTTTGGGTAGTATCTCTTCTTGTCCTTGATAAATTAATGTCATCCAAAAGTTGGTCACATATCTTAGAGTGTTTTCCATCCTTATTTACATCCAAATCACGAATTGCTAATGAGGCACCGAAACATAAATAAGCAATCCCAAGACAATATGTTAACTTATCGTCCCACATTTTGGATTTTCCGATAGTGTCAACCTCGACTAAAACGTTAAAATAATCATATTTAGATCTATGGTACTTTCGGGAAACTTACTAATCACTTGAAATGCAATCTATTTAGGTAATTTATTTATAAGATTACTAAAATCATAGGTAAAGCCAATGTTGTCA
>DWQK01001775.1:0-14635 GCA_018231225.1 Noctuana stator
AGCTAGATTATTCACTCTCGTGGCTGAATCTATATTACCAATGCTTGATAGAGAACCTGACCCTTTTTTCATGTCAAAAATCTGTAAACAAAGTGTACAGTTAATGTTATTAAATTCTAGATTAATAAGTAGTTCATAGTATAATTATACGGTAAGATATACAGGTCCGGACATTCGAAAATTCAACATAACATACGATATCTAAAGTATGAGGAACAAAAATGAAAAAAAATTACCTTTTTCCCACTGAGACTGTCAATTAGACATCTATACGAGACTTGCTCCAACGAAGCCGAACTTTTAAAGTCATTCCTCAGACTACCGTGTCTTGTTTTGTTCGAATCGAATGAGTTGTACAAGTCACTCAGCTTTGGTTTAGAGGGGGAACGAACGGATCTAAACGAATGATTCAACTTATGCCTTTCATCACTGTTGAAATAGTCATTGTGGAACTGTAGTTCTGATCCTTCATCGATATCCTTAATAGAATCTTTGCGAACTTTTGAATAATTGTTTGGGAACATGTTTGGCACGCTAGATGATATCGATGGTGTGTCCCCCGTCGGTGAGGTTTCCTTTGAACTAGAACTCGAAGATGCGTCAAACGTGTCACAATCAGAACTTGGTTGGTCAAACATAGATAGTTGCTCAGTAAGGCGTATTATCATTGATGTAGCCTATAATATTTACATTATTATTATTTATCTTATCTTAATATCAGTAAATCTTAGTAAAATTATTAACAGAAAGTTATAACATATAATGCAAACGTATGCTTTTCACCTGTTTTTCCGATTCATCACCACAACTGCTTCTAGGCCAACCTATAATGGCTAACGATTCTTCGAAAACCGATGGTTCCCAAAGGCGTAGCATGCTCTGAGCTTTAGTTTTGATGCCTATAAAAAAGAAAATATTCAATACATTACTAGTCAACCTACGTATTTTTACGGAAAAGGATTAAACAATTTGGTAATTAATTGGAAAGAAGTAAAATACTTATTAAAAAACATTCTTGGTCACCTTCTAAAGTATTAAGAACGCCATTGCTTTGCTTAGCCTGCAAAAGTACAACTATCCGGTCCATATCGCTGACAACATCCTCTCGCAGTTTCCTCAAAGCAATAACATTGTCATATTCAGTCTGTATTTTACTAGCTGTGGCTGAATTTAGTGCCGCTTTAGTGCTGTTTATATCTTTCACTTGCTGCACTAACCTGGAAATCACATAATAATATTACGTTTATTGAAAATTGAAAATCTAATTTAACTTATAACCGACAACGAAGGAACCAAGCGTCTCCACGTTTTAGATTTCTCATCTGTACCGACAAGGTTGCATTATGCACTATTAGGTTACATTCTTAAAGATGATTACCTTATGAGACCCCCAGTTCTCTCCGACTTGTGAGAGTGCGCAGCGAACGCGCCAGCAGTTATAACATCATGGAAACCAGTCTTGTTTAGTGTATCGTTGTGAACCCACATTCTTTGCAAATGGAGATTTGTTGGCGCAAACTCCAGGCTCGGATCGTCTGAAAATATGGAAAAGCTAGACTTATACCAGTTACAGATTATATACAGGTTTATTTTTTAACCATTTCGTTAAACAGTGGGCTACTGAAAACAAAATCTGATCGACACTGACACTGAATGATAGTAATTCACGTGTGGATCCTCAATTTTCCTAGTAAATATTCTTTATACAGCGTTTATGTAACGAAATGCATGTAATTTCCATTGATATGAGGCGTTCCATTGTTATGAGATAGACTTTATTTTCACAAAGAACTGCACCAAATATTTCCGCCAAAAATCTTTCATTAATATTAAAAGAAAACATTTTCTACAAGACAAAACTATAACAAAAATAAAACTTAATTTGGAACCAAATCTGTTATAGACAAATAAGCTATCGTCAAAATATTGCAAAACTAGAGCAAATCAAGACAAAATCAGTGAAAACAACTCAAAGAACCAAAATATAATAAGTAATCCTGCCTTTCTTACTGCTAGCCTTGAAATATGAGTGGTCAGCTTCCTGCAGGCATCTCTTGGCATGACAGTAGTGTTTCAGTAGAGATATGTGAGTGCTGGCTAAGTCAAGTTGCCGGCTGTGCCAATGTCCCGACAACTCACCGACAGATAGCAACTCTTCGAGCAACTCCTTTTCACGTTGTATAAATATATCACTAAAACATATAATAGGATTTTTTTTCAGAAAAAAAATCTAAACATTATAATTAGGGATTTATCTAAATTCATTTTTTACATGGTGTTTGTATACTAAAATGGTTTTTATGTACAGCAATGTATTAATCATGTCAGAGGCTTTAAGAACTCCCACATTTATTGTTTAAATAGTAACAAATAAACTTACAGCATTTGAATGGGTATTTGAAAACAGATCTTTGGTTCAGCCATTACTTCGTGGACTGTAATATCACCACCAAGGCCCGAGTGAAATCTGTATGTGACTTGATGGCTATTAACAAAGTTTTGTTTCAACAGACTACCATATGAAGGAAATTTAAGCTTTAACCCCAATCTAGGAGGAAGAGATTGAGAACGTCTGTGGCATAAGATTTTTTGTGGAATGTCTATACAGTTCCGATCATTTGTGTGAATCGGGCTAGTGCCAATGTAAGAAGGTTCTAAGCTCCAACCATTAATCGTGACAAATCCAATTGTTTTATTGTCTCGAGTCATTAATGCTACCCTCAATCTTTGGGCTTCCTGTAAAAAATGCAAGCATTATTGAAACAAGAACAAATTAGCTACTCGCACTACTCCTACTAAGACGAAACTGAGAACTCCTCATACTTAAACTCCATTCAAGTCATTTATACTGGAACACCAATGATACTACAGACATAATAATATATAAACTCAAAACAGATAACTTAGTTTCTATGACATCATGGAGGATAGTGGACTTCTCCTTGGAAAAGGTTATGGAGATCTATCTCTTCAGGATATTTTTCTTAATTGAGATTTGAAAAATTAAAGTGGATTGAACCCAGACAAGAGTATGGCAAGCCAAAATACAACAATTAGTCTATCAATACTCAGTCAAAGTAAAAGAGACTCAATTATCCGAATTGTTTTTTTACTAACCTGTATAGTACTAAGAGTAAGTGAAGTGAAGCCCATTGGAACAGCAGTTTCAGAAACACGTTCTTTTACATCATAAACTACTAATCGCACCAAGGCATCATTAGTCAACCCATCACTAGCTTTAAATAAAATAGTCTTTGAAAAGCTAGGATTACTACTAGTCTGCAAAAATAATGTAATAATTAATATCCTTCCAATTTTACAATATTTGTAAGCTAAAATATTAGACATAAGCGGGATCTTATTATCTATAAAGAAACTTACAAAATTTAAATCCCTTATGGCAATAAGTATACTATACAATATAAATATATGTACATAAACAAATTGAATAATAACAAATTATGGTTATAAAGCAGAATCTTATAACATGTACATAATATTATGTTTTACGCTTTCATTTTTATAAAAAAGCCAGGTTAATAATTTGCTACAACTATATTAGTAAAAGGTAATTTTTAAGTGATCTATGTTCCCAGGGTATTTTGCTTTGATCTGACAGCTAAGCAAGAATTTAGATGTATGACCAACTTTAATTGTTATAAGACTAAGTTTAATATTTACACACCTCAACCATTTCTGTAGTGCCATATTTAACACACAAGCCCTTGTGATACCTGACATATAGCACCAATAAAGGTGAAGGAGGTCGACCATGCGCATCGCACAATAGATTGTCGCAAGAAAGGGCAAGTTCACACAATGGCACCTCATTCATATCTATAACAAAAATATTTTTTACAACACTTATTTTACATTTTATCCATGATTCTTTATAAATTTATTATTGTTTTTGTTACCTGCCACTATACCCTTCTGCATCCTGTATGTTGTTATGTCCACAAGTGGTCGAATCCTGTTCAACTTTTCTCTCAGTGTTACAATTTGAGAGTACATTATGTCATATGGAGCCATCTGTATGGCTTTTAACCATAAGGTGCGTTCAGATTCATGGAATGTCGCCAATCTGTAGCTGATGCCATTCTCCCAAGCTGTAATTCAATTTAATTTAAATGAATAGTTCATCATAAACATTGATCCAACCTCTTTATTGTCTCTGTTCATTTGTTTTGTGGCAAATGTTTGGAGTACATTATGAAAACGGAAGAATAAGCCATTATATAGAAAGAAATAAAATATTAGTTTATAATATACATATCAGAAGTGTGCGTGGGAATTAAATTTAAATCCACAACAACATTACGCTAAAATTCCACAGTGAAACTATCACTTAATTTCTTACAATTATGTTTAGTATATTATTCAAATATAATATCACATCACATATATTTTCCTATTTAATTCTTAAATTAATTAAATGGAAATGGTCACAAAAAAACAGGCTTTAAAATTTTGTACTAAACTTTAATCTATAGGATTGTTGTTCTAAGGCTTGCTGCTGCACTAGACACAACAAAGATACTAAGTAATAAGTGTTCATGAAATTATGATAAGCAATTAAGTAGGTAGATAGTTGTGAATGTTCATGATTAAAAAAACTAATTTAAGAGAATACATTTGTGTTAAAATATTGGTTAGGTTTATAGAAAAATTGAATTACAAATATGTATTTTTTACAATTTTGTGGGAGTTTACTGTACCAATACTCATTTTAGTAAGCTGGCTGTGGTGTTGAGATATAAATAAAAATATGATTATAATTGCACTATGTTTGTTACCAATTTGAAAAGGCCAATGTCCATTGTCATCCTGCGCCTGCACTTTGACCTGATGATGGCCCAATATTATAACTCCCACAGGCTCATACCATGATTCAGGTCCTTTTAAATAAAATAGGAGATTTCCTTTGAGACGGAACCACCTTACTGTAGTACCTAAAGGAAGAAAAAATGTTTATTAATTAAAGTTTTAATACACCAATATACAATATAATCTATGAGTTACTAGATTGTTCCTAAATCCATTTCATTGTATTTCAGTATCAAAGCAAATTTATTAAGTACAAAAAATATATCTATTTGAAATAATTAAGTACATAATGAATATATACTAATATAATCTAATGCTAGAATCTAGATAACTGTAGGCACATCTAATCCAAAATTTTTCAGAAAATAAAAATTACACTAACCTTCAGATCTACGAAAAAAACCATCCTGTTTTTCTTTCAATACTAATACTCCTTCCCGATCAAAACTCTGCGGAGTGTGTGATGCTAGGGCAGCTAATTCTTGTTTGTTGAATCGCATATTTATCGGTTCACATGATTCACTGTCCAAATAACAACAAACCACACCTACAAGGCAGGCTTTTAGAAAAAATTCTGTTACATTTATGGATTTTTAATCTCATGTCAAATTACACTTAATTTATCTGGGAGTTTCATTGGGTCTGCTTAAAAATTTTCATCCCCGTAAGTAATTTTATTTATAAATTAGCAAAAATATGTATAGATAGATTAAGATAATAATATCTTATGTATTGATAAGTCATCCACTGCACTCCACAGACTAAGAAGAGATCACGTCCAACACAGCAACACTGGTTGAAAATACTTGAAAATGATTAAATCACGTTGAAATCGAAATCTTAAAAAACTATACACAGAGCACGGCACGGACTATACTATACATACAGACACGAAGGTCATGAAGGAAGAAACGTCACAGATTACATAGAAAGAAACGTCAACCAAAAACCACAGATCGTAACAGACGTCAACTTCAAGCAAATAGAAATAGAATTTTGTCTATGGCCAGTTTTGCAAAGTATTATAGCCTGCTTACACAACAGTGACGAACATAAGTACGTTAATGAGTAATACACGTAGTCTTCACGTCGTTTTGCGCCTAGTTAGACCGACAAGCATTTAGCCACGAACAAAATAAGATATGAAACAAGTCGCGAGGCAAGCATATGAACGAAACTTTCTAGAGGAAAGTGTAAAATCCCAGATGTCACGTGACCGATGACCATAGACAATCTTTCTTTTGTCTTTTTACTTCCACGCCCGGCGGTGGCGGCTCATGCCCCTCGTTAAAATAGTTTTTCTGGATAATTTAATGTGAAATAAGCCAAAATGGACACGAGAAAGCTAACAGAAATTTTACGTGCAACGATCGATCCTAATCAGAGGCAGCAAGCAGAAGAGCAGCTTTCTCAAGTGAGTCGATTCTATTACCCACATGCTCGTGAAATTTGCAGCACGACCAAATTGCACTGACTAGCAGATTCGAACATATTCAAATGCAATTACTCACTACTAAACTAAACCATACTATATATTATAATGTCCTACGGCGCTGGGATGACTTCTATTCGTGTTTTTTTATTTTGTTCCATAAATATGTAGATAGAAATATTGAAGTTACTAGTAATTAACCTTAAAGTCATAAATAATGCTCATAATTTTTAAAATGTAAAGATGGATGTGTTTTTGTTAGCAAAACACCAGTTTTACTTTGAATACTACATAAATTTGAACTTCAAAATACACAAATGAATTAGCAGTTGTATGTGGAAAACAGGGCATCAACATAATTTTTACAGTCAGATCTCTAAAATTATACAAATTTGCATCTTATTATACAAACCAACAGAAACAGAAAGAGAGAAACAGTATAACATATAATTTTTATTTGTTTGGCATACTTTAATTATAAAAATTGATTTATTTCATACTTTGCCTGGTGCAGACTTTTCACAAACTTTTTACTATAAGGTTTCTCCTTTAAATTTAATACTTATTTTTGTGTCCAGTTATACAATCTGGCAACCTTTTTGTAAAATCTGTAGATTACTAATTATCTCTTTATCTTATTCTCAAATTTAATTTAGGTACATTTTATTTATGATCATAAGAGAAATTTAATTGAAATCCTCAGATTCTATCACTTACACAAATGTTGATAAGTTTCAGATTACTGTAATTTTCATTGTTCTATTGATTTTCTAGAATACCAGCCTATTAATATTTTATGATGGAAAACTCTACAGCAGTAAACATTTTGATTTTCTACAGTTGCAGCTTATGAATATTTTATAATGGCACATTGTCAGTGTACATGTTGTACAGCACAAACATGTTCAATTCACATGACAATGATGTCTGTTTCAGAGTGAATATTATTAAATTCATAAATGTAAACTTTTATTAAATATAGATATCTGTATTCTAGTTGTGTCTAATGCTTAAATACTTAAAAAAGTGGTAGTATCAAGTCCACACTCTTCAAAATTAAATATTTGTTTTAGATACACAAGATAATTGGCTTTGCGCCTTCTCTTCTACAAGTGGTTATGTCAAATGATGTGACCATACCAATACGACAAGCTGGGGTTGTGTACCTCAAAAATCTTATAACTACGGGATGGAAAGAAAAAGAAGCAGAAGATGGAGAGCCATTACCTTTTAATGTCCATGAACAGGACCGTGCAATGATAAGAGATATCATTGTTGAGGCTATAGTCCAAGCACCAGAAATTATAAGAGTGCAACTTTGTGTTTGTCTAAAAGCAATTATAAAAAATGACTTTCCAGCACGTTGGACTCAAGTTGTTGATAAAATCCACATTTACTTACAAAGTCCAGAGCCAAACTGTTGGATGGGTGCGCTTCTTTGCCTCTATCAGCTAATAAAATGCTATGAATATAATGTTGGAGAAAAAAGAGCACCGCTCATAGAAGCTATGAATCTACTGCTACCCATGATGTACAATTTAATTGTAAATCTTCAAGCAGATCAGTCAATTGAATCAGTATTAATCCAGAAGCAAATACTCAAATGTTTCTTTGGTCTTATAAAAGTAAGTATAAACTAGTAAGAAATATTTCTCAACTGGCTGATACACACTTCAATTCATAACTTTGATTGCAGTACATGTTGCCATTGGACTTAATCACTAAGGAAGTTTTCACAAAGTGGATGGAAGTGCTAAGACTTGTTATGGAGAAGCCAATACCGGAACACACACTGCAAGTTGAAGAGGATGAACGCATGGAGCTGCCATGGTGGAAGTGCAAGAAGTGGGCTGTGCATACCTTATACAGGCTATTTGAAAGGTGTGTAGTATTAATAAGCAGTATTTGTATTGAATCTGAATAAAATTTACACTTGCCTGTTGTTTTCTGTGATAGATATGGAAGTCCTGTCAATACTCGTGAAGAATATGTTCAGTTTGCTGAATGGTATTTGACAACATTCACTGGAGGCATCCTTGAAGTTCTCCTCAGAGTTTTGGATCAATATAGGAATAAAATTTATGTGACCCCAAGAGTTTTGCAACAGACTCTTAGCTACATTGATCAATGGTAAGTTTTAGCTGCACTAATAATACTTGTACAGATGTTTACTTTTAACTTTATTAGGTAACAATCATTAAAAGAATAACATAACTGAAAGTTACTTGTTAAAGAAACCCTTGTGATATATATATGAAATATATACGCACAATATTGCCTTAAATTTTTTTAAAAATCAGTTCATTAGTTAGAGAGCGTAGGCTAATCAGGACAAAAAAAAGTGCAAATAGACACGAACATTTTATACATCATTATTAATAATAATTAATTTTAACATCACAGACAAATATTGTTTCTTTCTTTATATGGTAAAATGTTATTAATTTAAATATATTTTACATAGTGTGAGCCATGCCCACTCTTGGAAACTTCTGAAACCACACATGTTTGCAATTATTCAAGATGTTCTCTTTCCCCTGATGTCTCATTCTGATACTGATGAAGAATTATGGTTCACTGATCCTCATGAATATATCCGTATCAAATTTGGTAAGAATTTATTTGTATTAACCTGAGATCCAAGAAATTATAAGTTTAGTTATTACATTTTAACATGTTCCATGTGTTTTACATTTGACATTTTAATTCATTTTTAGATATATTTGAAGACTTTGTGTCTCCAGTAACAGCTGCTCAGACATTGCTTGTATCATGCTGTCGCAAAAGGAAAGAGATGTTAGAAAGAACAATGCATTTCTGCATGCAAGTATTAACAGGACAAGCCATTGATAGTGGGCCTCGACAAAGAGATGGAGCTTTGCACATGATGGGAACACTTAATGATTTACTAATGAAAAAGAAAGGCTATAAGGGACAAGTTGAAACCCTGATAAGCCAATATGTTTTACCAGAATACAGGAGTCAGTATGGGTACATGAGGGCAAGAGCTTGTTGGGTTTTACATAGTTTTGCAAGTGTACGTTTCAAAAATGATGCACTACTGGTGGAGTCAGTGCACTACACAATTGATGCTCTACTAAATGACTCAGATTTGCCGGTTAAGGTGGAGGCTGCAATTGCTTTACAAACTCTCCTATCATCCCAAGAAAAAACACATGCTTTGTTGGAACCTCAAGTAAAAGCAGTGACCAGTGAATTACTAAAAGTAATAAGAGAAACAGAAAATGATAATGTTGCCAATGTGCTCCAAAAGATTGTACCGTTGTACACTGAACAATTAATGGACATGGCATATGAAATAATTGAACATCTAGCCAATACATTCAGCAAAGTGGTGGAAACCGATTCTGGTTCAGATGAAAAGGCCATTACAGCCATGGGTCTTCTGAACACTATGGAAACTGTCTTAAATGTAATGGAAAACAATCCAGAGATAATGGCCCAAATGGAAAAAACTGTTCTTCGTGTAGTAGGGCATATTTTACAAAGCAATGTTATTGGTCAGTTTGTAAATGAATTGTTGATTTATTTTATTATTTGGAAATTAAGAAATTTAACTAATTTATTTTTATATTTTTACAGAGTATTATGAAGAGGCCCTAACTCTCCTATGCAATTTAACTGCAAAATCAATATCAGAAGACATGTGGAAAGTTTTGGAGTTAATATACAAAGTGTTTGAGAAGGATGGTTATGATTACTTTACTGACATGATGCCTGTTTTGCACAACTACATAACAGTGGATACTAATGCTTTCTTATCCAATGAAAATCATATGCTGGCAATATTCAATATGGTTAAAGTCGTAAGTATCATAATCTTGTTTCCTTATATTATATTCTTTAAACTTCGTCTTTCCTATTCATTAACATGACGGTAAATCATGTGTTATCTACAGTTCATTAGGATTATAGTCTAATACTATTTATTGCTAAACTCTAGGTATATATCTTAATAAGAAAAGATAATAATGTATCTCTGCATTCACATGTTTACTTCTTAATATCAGGCATTATATAATACAAATACTCACTTTCTTAATTTGTTTTTTATATTTGTTGCACTTGTTGATATGTTTCTGATGAATTTATTCTTGCAAAGAGTCTACCCATTGAGCAGTTTTATTAACACTTTTTTTAACACGCCAAAATACAAAAAGTAAAACGGAATGTTTATTACATTACTAAATAAAGCAGTTAGTCAGATATCAAATATATACTTGATTCAGGCATGCAGTATTCTGTGCTTACATATATTACCACTTCCAGTTTACGAATTGTAAATGCTAATTTTAATAATATACATTTGCCGAAAGTTTATAAAACATACATAAATGCAATAAATTAATTACTTTTCATTTATTACTTCATGTTAAGCTTCTGTCTTTTCCTGATAATTGCAGCAAATCAATGGTCTGGTATGGCAGAATATTGAACAAATGATTTCGGTGCTTTTGAAATGCAAAAGCACCGAAATCATTTGTTAAGTGCTGTGCGGATAAAAAGTATTACTTTTTTAAAACAACACTTTCACTTAATAAAAACTCCCGATGATATGAAAAAATTTCCATCCACAACGTCAACTGCAATTATTTCCACTATACTGCAATAAAGACGTTTTATAATGCTGTCAATGCGAAATACATCAGGCTTATTACAATATGTATAATCATTTATGCATGAATATATACAATATTACATATAGTATTTACTGCACCAAATTCATATTTTCTTACGAAGTTTTACTCTTGCGAATGTGACTGTGACGCGCCACCTTAGTTGTATTGGGATGAAATAATGAAATAATTGAAATATAAATTTATATTAGGTTATTATGCTAACCACAAATATGTCAAAAAGTTATATCCATCTGATCCATTTATTTGTGGAATAAATAGATAAAGATCTTATTTTTGTGATGCTAATAAACTATCATTAGTAGAAGTTGAAATTGTTCAAAAGAATATTGGGTTACTGCTAGTTTCTTATAATACAAGTTAGATATGGAGCAAGACCAAACGATTGATTTGTCCACCAAGTTGCAAAATTAATAAATATAACAATTAATTATTTATCATCTACACATCATACATAACATATGTTCTAGATGGCTGTCGTTATATTATTATCAATAGTTTATATAATATAAATAATAAAATCTCGGTTTTTTAAAGTACGCTTACGAGAAAGCTCTTGTCTTATAATTCACATATAATGCTCTGAGTAACAGAACAAGACATAAATTGCTTTAACAATTTTTCCTGCCGCTTTGCCATATGCAATATACTCATTATTTTGAAAGTGCCTATGCTTGTCTCAGGACTTTAATTTTCTTTATGATGCATACATAGGAAAATTAATATGATCTTTACATTACTAATGTTTAGGCTGGGCGATCATGATTCAGTCCAGGTATTTCAAGTTCGTTTCAAAAACGGAGTTCGATGATATTCATAGCAGCATAGCATACTTTGATTAAATTGTTAAAACCATTGTATGTATACATTACCTTCAGTGAATGCAGAGTGCATTATAATCATTTTGCCTATTTCCACCGCTGGTTGTTTGACTTGTTTCATTTGAATGAATTAAATAAAATTTGGCAGAGACATATTTTCTAACAAAATCTGGTACATATTTAATATTTTTGACTCAGGTTCTTAACTGGGACTCTGAAGATGAAGCAGAAATACATGCAGCTAAACTTCTGGAAGTGATGGTTCTTCAGTGTTCTGGCAAGATCGACAACTGCTTGCCATCCTTTGTCGAGTTAGTTCTCAATCGTCTTACAAGAAAAGTGAAGACTTCGGAGCTCAGGACCATGCTGCTACAAGTAATTATTTTTATACTAATCATTAATAACAATATACACTCGATTTGATTGTGCACTTGCAAAACCCGTTAAGCCGCCTATTCATTGCCAGTATGCCATTCTAATGTTGTTATCAAACTTTATAGGCCAATCTAGTGTGAACCTCACCAAGATTTCAATAAAATATGTAGTATATCGAAAAATTTTAAAGTGTATCAAGTTTTCTTTAATCATTTCAGGTGCTAATTGCAGTGCTGTATTACAACCCGCATCTGCTGTTCACAATACTCAACAAGCTGCAAGAGTCTGTGCCCAATGCTTCTATAACACAACAATTCATCAAGCAATGGATACATGATATTGATTGCTTTATGGGGTGAGAATTAGTTGTTTATGTAATACGTATATAATAATTAAATGTGCTTTGTTTTATGTGCAAGGAGTAGACACAACAGCTTTACGTCTTTTAATAATCGAATCGTAAACGGCATTTTAGCCAGAAAACAGATATTTTGGAATATTTAAAAAATAGCTAAAAAGCACTGTTTCAAAGCCGACAGCGCATGGGCGACACCTCTAGTGTAGTCCATGTTGGCCTTGCTGCGTATTTTTAAAAAGTTTGTTGTTGAATCTATTTTATTATAGAAAGAACAGTTTTGTGACTTGTTATCTAATTATGAATCAGACTATAGTATATTTTATGTTTTAAGGCTTCACGATAGGAAGCTTTGCGTCCTTGGAATCTGCACATTGCTCGAAATGGGTCCACAGCGGCCAAACCTTGATGAAATTATTCCCAAGATCATGCCATCGTGTCTAGTCCTTTTTGAAGGGCTGAAACGTGCATATGAACTCAAGGCGGAGGGGGAAGATGATTCATCTTCAGAAGAAGAGGAAGATGAGGAGGATGAAGGTATTTAAACTCGTATGAGCAGCTGAGAACTACTTTTGTCATTAAAATTAAATATCAATTCATATTGGATTTTTTTATGTTACATTACAGAAGTTCTTTCAAGCGATGAAGACGATATTGAAGATATGAATAATGAATATCTAGAAAACTTGGCTCGAATGGCTACAAAGAACAGCGCTGCTCAGGGCGTTAACTTGACTGCCAAAATAGAGGAATATGATAGTGACGATGTAAGTAATACTTTCAATATTATCTATAAAACCTAGTTTACCCTGCAGATTTATTTTAATATCGTATAATCGAACAAGCAATCCCGTATTTAATAATAATATATTTATGTTTGCTGGCTGTGTCTTGACATGAATCATGTACTCGTATGTATGTAGGAGCCCCAGCTGATCAGGGATTGACATGGTGCAGTGTGACATTTGCCAACTAGGACATTATACCATTTTTGGTTACCAATAATTTTGTTTTATATATAAGTACTTAAGTGTATTTCTATCTGTCAATTGGATAAACAGGAATGTAAGCCATATTAACAAAATATCTATTTTATGTTACAAAGAACAATATGAGATTGATTGTTCGATGTTAAGATTAAGAATGTTATGGCAATAACTGCTGGTTTCTAAATGGTTATTCAAAAATGTTATTCAATTCACACATTTATTAATTATATAAGTTTCTGTATTAGACATTATGTTAACTAGTAAAACAATTCTGAAACTCAATATTCACTAGATAATAGATTTCATAGATAAAAAAATAAATAAATAGTTTTGAAATCAATGGTGGATAGCCTTTCAGAAACCGACACATGGTAAATATCTTATTATGAAGAAGTTTATCATTATATTTCAGTAAACGTAACTAAATAAAAATATATTTTAATATATTCATCATCATTACTAATATCACCAATTAGTGCTAAAATTTCATGCTAATTAAATACATTATACATGATAGAACCAAAAGATTGTAGTTTTGTCTCATCATCAGTAGGCAGCTTAAATATAACACTTATAAAAATTTATTTTTTGGTATCCTTTCTTGTTTTAGTTGAGATGATTTTTAGGTACATTTTAATAAATTCCTTACCTCTATATCGTATTTGAGTATTTAATAGGTCGGAATATGAAAACACAATAGTGGCTATAACAAATATTAAAATTATTAAAATTCAAAAAATTTCCTACATTCTTCAAATATCCAGGCTATGTCAAAAAAGGAAATTACATTTTACATGAAAGGTCTAGTTTTGTTGTGAAAAAACCAAAAAATACCAAGAATTATTTATTTACTATGTTGACTAGGAGTTTAGGACCCAAAGTGGTAATAGAAAGTCAAATAGTGTATTGAATTTAGCATTAAATACAATTTGTAATCAACGAAAATTTTTCCTTATCTCAAAACTTCAATGACCTGTCTTTATCGTGTAATATGTTTCTATAATGTCGAGTTTATCTATTATAAACTATATTTCTTTGTTTCTGGTTTCTAGATTTAGATGTTGTATACATACTGTGTGAAGCGCGCATAGCCCTGCTGGTAGTGTGAATCGCAAGCGATCACATTGTTAAGCAACGTCGGGTGCGGCCGGTACTCGGATGGGTGACCGCTAGTGGCA
>DWQK01001776.1:0-14634 GCA_018231225.1 Noctuana stator
AGCCGCGAAATCTCGATTTTGCTACTTTTGTAGTTCCGCGGTATTTTCCAATGTTGGTTAAGCGGTATTGCAGTATCGCCGACGTTATGATGCATGGCATAAGTATGATTAATCTACACTTCTATACCAATATTGTAAAGAGGAAAGATTTGATTGTTTGTTTGTATTGAATAGGCTCTGAAACTTCTGGACCGATTTGAAAAATTCTTTTTCTATGTCGTAGTTATATTCATGAGGAAGGTCATTCATAGGCTATCAAGCATTACGCTACTTAACGCGGGTGAAACCACGTGGCACAGCTAGTTTGTAATAAAGCTGTAAAATAAGTATGTACTTTGATGAAGTAAGTTGTTGGAAGACATACACTGGGCAGCAGTTTGTGATATCAAGTATCCAAAGTGCATCACACGTTAATCACACAAAAGAATATAAAAAAAATCAATAACAAACTGAATCCTGGTAGTTCAAAATAAATGGTTGATATTCGTTTTTATATATTGTACTTAGCACGAACTTAATAAACAAGTTTTTCTGTTCCACTAGCAGCAATGGCATCGGGCGGCAGTCGAACGTGGACAACGAGAGCGGCAAGCAGACGCTGGGCAGCCTCCGTAAGTCGTGGAAGAAGCGGCGCGAGGGCAAGACCTTAGAGAAACGCGCCTCGCCCACCGACGAACGCGCGCCTTCGCCCGCTGACACCGAGAGAGACGAGCGCGACCGTCCCGGCTGGGACTTCGTCGCTGATGATTTTGAAGGTATTCGCACACATTCCTATATTCAATAGTGAGAGTTGAAAGCAAACGCCAGGCAGCCCTTCGCAAGTCATTGAAAGCGTTAAAGAAACGCGCCTTCGCCTGCAGACATTGAGTGGTATAGTATATGGTATGGTATATGGACAAGCATAACCAAATTAAAATTGAAATACTTTTAAATACGGAGAGTATTTAAAAGTATTTCAATTTTAATAGCAAAAAGCAATATGACATAGCAAAAGTTGTATATTCCTATTGTAACATATAAAAGTTACCACTCTACATAATTATACGTAAGATTTAAACGTATTAAAATGAGATATATTGATTTTCAGACAAGTGTGTTAATAATGAATTTTATTATGAATTTATTATCAAAAATTTCCAGGAACAATGGTGGTGCGGACAATGTGTCTAGAGTGTGAAACTGTGACAGAGAAGGCGCAAGCAGTGTGGGAGCTGTGTGTGCCTGTAGGGGAAGAGGATACTGGAGAAGAACCATTCCGAGCAGCTTGTTTATCTAGTGAATACCTTCGTGACCAGAACAAGGTGCTGTATATTACAACTTAATTGAACACAAGTATCACAAATTTGCCGAAATTCTATCCCTAAGTAAAAACGGGGCAAAGTTTGTATGAGACAACATGATTCCTTGGTCCAATCTGCTATCCCTCTGGTACTGTAGTACAACTACGTAGTATATTCAAGATTTTTAGAGCCCAATTCTAAAATACACGCGGACGAACTCGCCGATAAACTAGTAAATAATGAGGTCTGCATGTGTGGTGTTATAGTACTGGTGCGAACAGTGTCTGCGACACAACGAGGCGCGGCGTAGCGTGGCGTACTCGCGGCTGCCGCGGCTGCTGGTGCTGCAGCTCAAGCGCTTCAGCGGCGGCATGGAGAAGATCACGCGCCACGCGCCCACCCCGCGCGCCATGCCCTGCTTCTGCGACCTGTGCGCCGCCAGGCCCGCGGACCAGCTGCCGCCCCATCGGTATGTTCACACCAATATTTACTCATTTTCAAGTATCATTTATGTAAAAAATGTCTACAATGATTCATTTTTTCATTTTATTCAGCTCCTTTCACTCGTAATTAATAAGTATATAACCGTAAACATTTATATTTTACATGAATCCAAGTACATCGCTGCTCTTACCATGCCACTTAAACAAAAATGTTAAAACCGCAGATATATCTTATGGGCGGTGATAATGCACTTGGGGCAGACATTAACCGGCGGCCACTACGTCGCATACGCGCGAGAAAGCGCGTCGAGCGAGGCGAAGTGCTCGCGCGAGGGCGGCTGCGACGCCGCGGCGGGCAACTCCGGCTCCAACTTCATGCGGTCGCTGTTCAGCCGGCCGCGCGCCTCGCAGGCCGGCTGCGTCGCCCGCGACTGCTGCGTGCCGCGCCACCGCTGCGACCGCCCCGACCGCCCCGACTGCTGGCTGGCCTGCGACGACGACCTCGTCAAGCCCATCTCCAACGAAGAGTTCGAGGACCTCCTCTCCGCCGAGCCCAAGATGCGCTCGGCCGCCACGCCCTACCTACTCTTCTACGTGAAGAGCGAGGTCGGCTAGCGAGCGCGTCCACTGTCTACACTACGCACTGCACGCTGCAACTTTATAGTGCTCAGACGGAAGTATGGTGTAGTGGTGTTCCCTTGGCATGCGACCTTCACAAAATTGGTTCAGCTGCTAACTCCTATCTCGTATTTTACGTCGAAAGTGAGCTAGCGAATGTTCGTTCTGTATACACGCGGAGGCGAGTTTATTGCTCCTGGACGAAACTAGTGTTGTGAGTTTGTGTGCGCTGTTTCGGAAGTATCATACGCGGTGGTTTTGGGGCTTATGGGCTCGGTTCATAATTATATCGTATTATATTGATTTGTAGACCTGTTCGAAATAATGTAAGCGTTGTGTAAAGTTATGTTTAGTTTTCATTATATTGTTTAGAAGCTTAAAGGACAATAGAGTAGACACAATATGTGTCGGCCTGAAGTGATATTACAATTGTAGCAAATGTAATTACTAGGATAGCTCTGAAATTAAGCACTAGTTACTATATAATACAGTTTTGCGCTAATTCATTGTTGCAATCAGACAATATGAACTATTTTCTATGAATATACCTGTCATTGTACCACATTTTACTATATTAAGTGTATGTTCATATTAATCAATGTTACTTGCATTCAATATATATAGAGAAATTGTATATTATGCTCATGTGACAAGTATGGCCTAAAGTCTAGATTTGTTGAATATTTGATAATTAAAAAATACTATCGAAATGTTTGTAGTACCATTGACATGAACCACAGTATTCTATACTAGTTAGCGCATCCCGTGTTTCTTGGCCTTAATTATCTCGAAATGACTATTTTATATAAGAAATGATAGTTCAAATATAGAACAATATATAAAAGTATGAATTAAATAATAATAATAAATACAGTATTACCACGAATTTGTAAAGTGCACTTTGCGGGTGATGATCCTATAGGTACATTAGAGAGAATTTCAGCAAATATTTATATTTCTTTGTTCAGTTTAAATGTTATATTTTTGAATTAGAAATTGTAGGAATGTTTAAAGGCCTTTATGTCTTGGCCCCGCGAATTTCGTGGTAACACTGTTCACAATTTATCTTCAATTGACATTGATCATATCATTGATGCCATTTCTAAATATTATTATTACCAAAATTACAACATCGAGTTATAGGTATGTAGTACTGCGTTATTACAATTAGAGTAAAATTTTCAATCATTGGTTCAAAATAATTTGACTACAATTTAATTAAATAATGGAATACTATGACATGGAAAGTACTGTAATAATTTTGTTAATCAATTGATGACTATATTTGAAGTAGTTTTGATAGCATAGACTTCTAAAACTGCTATTATTACGTATATATTTCTTTATGCTTGAAATATAAATAAACTGTATAATAAGAGATAATTATTGTGAGAATATATGAACGGCGGATATCCGTAGAATATGCTAGATCTTTACTAAGGCCTTTCATAATGTGATAGTCGTTTTGGCATGTCTCAGGATCGTAGACCGGCTTTGTACAGACAAACACGAGACCAAAGTTAGCTTAAAAGTCTTAAAACCATAAATAATAAAAAAGATTGAATTCGAGTTTACTTAAATTCTCCAAAAAGTAATTTCTTTGGCATATATTTGATTAACCAATATCGTTTATTATTCTAGTATATCGAAGTCTTATCGCTGTACTTATTTCTCTTTATATTATTATTCAAAAAACTTTCATTTGATTGTGTCCTTGTCTGTAGTGACATGCCAAGACGAGCCTAATATGTTGTGAAAACTGTAATTGTACGCATGTTCAGTCAAATTATTTATTCATTCATTCATTCATTCTACTAACATATACAATAGGACCAATAAAATATATTTTTATGTTTAAATTGCAGTTTTTAAACGCACATGTGATAGGTTTTGTATGAATTCGCGGACGCGACTAAAACTGCATGTTTCTTAATTGCTGCGAGGTACGACTGCTTCTGTGTATTAATATTATTAGAACGTAGAAAAGATCTCTCATACTGCTCCTTTCAAATCTACGAAGCGTTATTACTAAAATTAATTTGACATAATGTAACACACTTAATAAGTATCTCTCAGTTACAATAAAATTATCACTCCGATCAGTCTCTGATAGAAACTACTATATTTTTGATCTGTTTCACTCTGATTATTTTGTTGTCTAATTTATACTTATGAAATAAACAGTGCAGGCACGAAGGGCGGAGGGAGTTAACTATTTCTATGGTGTTAAATGTTAATAGTCATAAATGTACCACTTACCACTTTTACTTTCCGCCTGCACTGTTATTCTATACTTATCTCTTTGTCCTCAACCGCTGATCGTAGGGACCTGAAACTTGGAGAGTGTGTTCTTTGTATGACGTAGGCTTCCGATAAGAAAGAATTATAAGGGGATGAAAAGCAGGGGCAAAGTTTGTATGAGCAACGTGGTTCCTTGGTCCAATTAACTATGAAATCCAGGCGAACGAAGTCGCGGGCATAAGCTAGTACAACCTAGATTCGTAGAGATTATCGTAGGTCGCGGCATAACATCAGCTGTTACCTGGTTTCACGCAGAAATACAAATTGACGCGGTTTACTAGCCATATATAGATATTGAATATGTATAATATCTGAATGATCAACTTATCTATGCTGGGTTCTAACCCAGTACTCTAGTACCATAACCATTTACTCTAGTAAATCTACACCTGTTCTGGAAGTCAATCTGACCAATTCATATCTGTTTGAAACCATTGTACGAACACCACTTAAATCACTCTCTATTTTTCTACTTGACATATTATTCAGATGTCGTATTTGTCTTTAAATTATATAATATCTTGAAACTTGTCTCAAATTCGTGTTTTTTGCTAAACTATTTCTATTTAGGTATAATAGTATGATATTTTAGTACTTTTTTTACTGTAAAACATCATTCAGTGTTGGCCTTTCCATCTTCAGTTAGGAGTAAAATCAACTTTTGTACAATGTACTCTTTTAAACAAAGATCAAAATGGCAATAATTATGTGTTAGGAACATAATAATATTCAGTTCAAAGGTGCTAGTGAGGTGCGCCTGCACAGCGATAGCTTACAATACACCTAGCTAAGTGTATTTTGAGCTGAATACACTAAGACAGTAACTAAATTGTAATTTAGTAGCATGAACTTGGCAGGTTTCAGAAATTGTCTACCTCTTCCAATGAGAATTGTTCGAAAAAGCATAATGTCCGTTAGTTTGACACTTCTTACCGAATGAGCTACAAGATTTGTAGGTCGTCGATATATTATAAAGTAATAGCAAATATTTTGTTAACAACAATCCTATTATTTTCTTCTTGGCTTAATAAGTATTAACGCATAGACAAATTAGGCAAAAAGTATACGATCACATAATGTTGTTACTTAGACTCTTATAAACGCAGTCATATTTATCTTTTTATATAAAAGATAATGCTGATTAATGCATTATAACTGAATTAATTCGCAAGTTGGAGACAAGTTGGTTACATGGAGAATTCGCATGTACACTATTCTAACAAATACAATTAAACACTCGCCAGTTAGTAAACTGTCGAAAAATAAGAAATTAACACGTATTTTTCAAAAATTAAAATGACTAATTCAAAAATTAACCATGACTTGATTTAGTGAACGGAACCCTCACGTAACCTAATTAGAATAGGTTGGTTAATAATAGGTTACTACTTACCGGGATTTTCTTTTCAATGAATAATGCTTTAATTTAGTAAATTTTTCAATTTTTCGTCAATTACTGTGACGCGCGTTAGATAGTAATCTAACGGTCGTACTAACGGTCACATCAACAATTTGGGTGCTTTGTACTGGTATTTCGTTGCTCTATAAGAGAGCACATTGTTTTATAACATTTTATTTTTGATACAGTGAATAAGAGCAATAATAGGTACTTATGCATAATATGTGATGTTAATTATATAATCGAGATAGTAATTACAATTACAAGTGTTACGACTATCGCTACCCTCATTTAGAAGGCAATTGATGAAATTTACGATTGTTAAATATAAAAAATGACCACATTTAATTCATAACAAATAAAATAGGAACTAATTTTTCTATAACATAGTATCTATCTATCAGAAATAGCTAATTTTATAGTATAATAGCAATATTTATTGTGATAAAATATATTGTATATTAAGGTAAAAATGTGAATTTTCTTGATTTCATTGGAGTTAATAATTCTAAATCAATCTTTAGATGTTATTTTTTAAACTAATTCCTTAAACATATATTATAATATGTGTTTCGCTTCTTGCTAATAGTACATTAAAGATTGTCTTGTTGACTGGACCATCGTCAAACTTACCTACTTTCAGAAGGATAGTTGACTGGACTGTGAAATAAATATCTTGATGCAGTTAACATTTCTCCAATCCAGTTAATCATACCATGAAAAGTTATATATACAAATAAATAATCTGTACTATATCACGGCATCAAGCGATTACTTTTTGTTTTCCCATTTTTCATATGCCCAAAATGTCCCATAATTATGATTCAATTATTATCCACCCGCAAATATGCATTATTTTTGTATTTTAACTCAGAAATTTGTGGAATTTTGCAATTTGAAATCTATAAGGTATGCGTTACGGTACACATGAAATTGTCGCTTATGTACTTATTGAATGGAAAGTTTGGTTATGTTACTCCCAAGGCTTTTTTATGTGTAAATTTATTGTGGATGCCATTCCAAACCTTTTAAAAAGGTAAAATTCTTGTCAGTAGTTGTATGAGTTTATTTTAATATTCAACAATGTTATAAATTTGTAATGTAAATTGGATTTGGAAAAATAAAAACATTTCAGTAATTATGGTGTTTCTATGTTTTCTTTTTAGATAAATTTAATGATGGAAGGTACACAATATTAATACAGAAACTAGAAACTTATAGAAGTTACATTACGTATGTTCATTCTCTATTATTAAATAGACATAAACAATCCCTTTACCATATCGATATCAATAGATAAGACACTTTATTAGCTCCCGATAAAGTTAAACCAACCTAAAAGGCCGCAAAGGGTAAAGTTTACTTAGTCGAACCAACGAAGTGAAGATAGTACGAACTGATGTTTTATCATATTTAGATAATAAGCATTGGATCGGGATCAGTTAAACCAGTCCCAGAAGACGTTCTGAAGAGTCCGAACGCCGGATTCTGTGTTAATGTTATATTGTTATCATAATAAAAATGAAGGCGATCGATATTCGAAGCAGTAAGTGGAACGTGAGTACCATTATTATATTCATACAATGATTAATTAATATCAACCATAATTCGTACTATTTATTTTTATATTTTGCATTTATTTGATTAAACATAATATATAATTCCTATACGTAATTCTTTTTCTATATATAATAAAAATTTATAAAAATAAAATAATTCTAAAAACATCGTATAGTATACAAGAATATAAAAAGTAAAGAAATAAAAATTCATAAGTCAAAATAATGTCCATTTTGACTAATAAACAATACTATTTTTTCCTGTATCGGCTGTATCCCATGTATCCTATAGACAATAAAGACTGTTCTCAATAAATAGACAACCTAGATATT
This sequence comes from Noctuana stator, assembly GCA_018231225.1. Taxonomy (NCBI): domain Eukaryota; kingdom Metazoa; phylum Arthropoda; class Insecta; order Lepidoptera; family Hesperiidae; genus Noctuana; species Noctuana stator. The sequence goes on from DWQK01001776.1 coordinate 7,934, forward strand.
GTAAACATTTTTTCCATATCGTTTTTAAAACTTAGAATCTTCCACTTAGTCTTAGATAATTTTTATTTCTAATGATTTATAAAGTTCGTAACAGTTAATTGAAATATGTTATCGAAAACAAATTGGTTAAAAAGAAGTTATTGTTGTCAATGTGGCTATTATAAAAATGGCTGCCATACTACTACCTCTACCTGTGACATTGCAGTGACCTTTGCTATCTTGTTGAGAAGTTGCTGTCAAACTACTTTGTAGTATAGTTTTATAACTTGAACTTTTATTTCATTTTTTAAAGACTTTTTCTATCTTTCGATCAATAATGGTGCTTGTAAGTGAAATAATATTTTTTTTAAAGCTTTAATTCGTTTTTTTTGTTTTAGTTTTTATATTTACCGGTACTATAAGTATCTTTTAATATGCTTAATTTACTATAAACAACTGTGCATACACAATAACTGTTTTTCATTTTATATATATATATATTATATATAAGTAACGATAATTTACGTACTCTACGTTTATACTTATGATTTATAATATTATGTACCTGCTACTGACACAAATAAAATGAAAATAACTGCGAGACCGTATTTTTACCGATTAATGCATGTAGGAAACTATGAAATTAACCTACTTATTGTCATGCACATTATGCATGTCATAACCATCTAAAGAGTACCTATGTAGAACTTGTTACACTTTTTATTTCAAACATAACCTAAGCAGATGGTAATTTATCAATATATATTTTCGAATTTCAATGTCCGTGATGTCCATTGAAAAAAAAAACTGATTAACTAGTATTGTAATTTTTAAATGTACAATAGGACTGAAACTAATATTTTTGAGATACTTCCATGTACCTATTAGATACTACACTACAGCCGGTATGAGTAGATATTCTATTTTATATCAATAAAATAAATATAGTACAATAAAAATCGTAGGTATTTATACCTCTGACGCAACGTGACGTCTCAATATAATATCTTGCAATGATTTATCTTTTAATCTAATTGATAAGACCTCGTACACATGCTCTGATTCAATATAATATAAATACATTATTCATTCTAGGAACAGAAAGGAAGTTATAGGTTTCGTAGTTTCATAATATCTGAAATAACTGGTAAATTATTGTTTATAAGTACACAATTTACTTAATCTTTTGTAAACCTGTATCTGTATTAATTAATAAATTTATTAAGACTTCAAATGTGAGTTAGAGTGAAGTTAAAATAATATTGTATTTTGCATCTCTCGGTATTCGGAATAAATTTTTGAACATCTGAAAAAAATAAACGTCGGAAAAATGGAGAAGGTAATTCCTTTATATATTAATATTACATAAGAACATTAATAATACTCAGTACTTATGTAAGCAGTGAATTTTTTTAGATATATTATCTAATATGTATTTTACAAAAGTCATATAAAGTCATGGAACAAAATGAGATTACAAAGACATGTTCAAATATCGGTATATTTTTAGATAAAAACTGTAATTAGTTGGCTTTACAATACCTACCTAAAATAAAAATAATTTATTTTCATTAAATGAGCGTTCTGTCATCATTCATTACTGTAATCAGAATTATTTTACTGTAACTTTATCTATAGACTTCTTAAATTACCTCAATAGGTATACATTAACTTATTTGTAAAAGTTGAAATTTTAGGTCAAAGAACACAATGCACATAAAATTTTACGAAATGTTGTAAATCTCTGCTCCGGCAGGAAGTGGAAGTAATAAGGAAACCGGAAGTAAATAGGTAAAAGCACTTACCTTTAGTGTATTTATCTATGCTACCACCTATATGAATGAATGACATTTCATAAAAAAGTGCGGGAAAATTGTCGAACTGTGGCGCAGCGTCGTCGTATGATTGTGTTTTAACTAATTTCTTGCTAATTTTCTAGCGTCAATTAGATTGCATTGCATTTGTACCCTATCTGGTTGTAGGTAAGTATACAATTTGGCATACGGAAAACATTGGCACGTCTTCAAAAGATTAAATTTAGAAGCTTTCGATAACGTCTTGTTGAGTAGTGTTGAGTATGGAACCCTTTCGTTCTGTTAGTTACGTCTACTACGATTGCTTTAATACAATGAGTTTTGTGTAAGGACTGGGTATTGTTTGTATGTGAACTATCAGCTGTTCGTGGGGTAACAAAATAGTAACAATAAGTCTAGGTGGTTTCGCTCACTCACCCCACGTCGCGTCGTGGTTGCGCGCGCCGCGGCTCGCTATTCGGTGTTCAGTACGCAAGTCCGGATTCAGCTGCAACCGCGAGAAGTTTAGCACGAAGGGCAGTTCAAGATCACAGACGCCGACTGTACTGCCACTTCAATTATTTCCAAAGGGATTTTCGCGTAGAAGTGTAAAAATGGGCTGGCCGACTACTTACGATGGGAAAACTGAGGTATTTCGAGTGTCTAATTATACAGTAGGGAGTGCAGCGCACCTGTGATCCAAGTAATGTATGAGAGTAGTTTGATTTTGTTGCCATGACAGCATTTTACTTCCTTGGACATGACATGTATTGTGAATTTAATTAGTTGCCAATGAGTTACCTATAAAGTCATTTTTTATTGTGATTTGAAAATTCATATCACACAATTACATGTAGCTGGAGGCACTATGTACTCTGCCCAGTTCTTCAAATTAAGTAGTAATTAAATTTTGTATTAATTACATAAATTTTATGCATATACCTAAATAAACTTAAAGGTAGTTCAGTTACAATCAACTTGAAAAGTCTCTATACAAATTTTTGTGCTGTCCCGTGTCTGCAAAGATATTGACAGCAATTTTATTGAGAACTGAACATTTAAATATTCTATAATTAAATTAAATATAATAATAGAAAACCATTATGTACATATTCTAACATATTTTGCGATAATAAAAAAAATGGAAAATACTTAAAAATTTTAAACATTGCTAACTCCAACCAGCCAGTAATATTTAAATATTGTACATAGATAACAAGATAACATAATTTAGTATAAATGTAGTAAATTAAGTAAGTACTCACAATAAATATAATTTTATGACATAAATATTACGAATCATATAAGGTAATTATTAATGCAATTGCCTTATTGGAAAAATACACAACTAACACTTACATCACAGCCTTGACTCTTGAAACTTAGCTTCCTTTCTTTCATTGATTCTTATCACCATAGCAAATGTTTATAACAACATTCCTAATTACTGTATTTTGCCTATTGTTATACAATAATTGATAACCCACACTCAGCAATACATTTATAAAGAATAACGTTAGCATAACTGATAAGAATTATTATTATATGCTTATGTATTTGTTTATTTATTTATAATAACTGTCCTCATGTGAACAACCACTTGAAAGTCATTGAGTAATCAATAGAAGAGGTTATGGATGCACACAACTTATGTTTAGCAAACTAAAAAGAACTAGGCACATGACTTGCTTTAGGTGGATGTCATCATCCTCATCTGACCTCATGGTCAGTATTGGTACCTTCCTGCCTTTGCCTTTCCCAGGCAAAGTGTGCCATTTCTACCATTTTTATGCATAAAATCTTTCCCTTACGTCTAAAGAATTTACGTTGACACAATGTCTTTTATTCATTTATTATAGTGAATATTTGTTTTGATAAATGTACCAAATTAATTTACATTTTGTCACTGCTATTACATTTAACTGCCAGCAACCCTTTTGGCTTCTGCTGGGCATGACTGTCCCCACAACCGGTAGAAGTCTGGAGCCTACACCATGCTGCTCCATTGTGGATTGTTGTAGATATGGATTTGTGGCCAACCATGTTAGATCTTGTCAAACCGCCCATAGGGCCTCCGACCAGGTTTTACTAATATAACATGGTATGGTAATTTTTTATTGCAAGTACTTATAAAATACTCTATTTTAAATCTAAATATAACTTATATATTGTACTAGCTGTGCCCCCCGGTTTCACGCGCATTAAGAATTGCAACGTAACGCTTGATAGTCTATAGCCTTCCTCAATAAATGGACTATATTACACTAAAATAACTTTTCAAGTTGCTCTAGTAGTTCCCGAGATTAGCGCGTTCAAACAAACTCTTCAGCTTTATATTATTATCATATGTATATAAATAATATACTATTCAGACTTTCATATTACATAATTTCACAAATTCCCTCAGTAAATATTCCGTTAAGTTATCTATATCAGAGTAAAGCGGAACAGAAACATGCAGATTGCATCTCAATGCCATCTTCATTAGAACCTATTAGATTTGCATGCTCCAACAGTTACATGTCTACAATAGAAACATTTTCTAGATTAATAAGCTAAACTTCCTACTCCATTTTTGTATGCAATGTAGCGTTAAAGGACACATTTTTTACTTTGTGACAATGTTCATAATTAATAACTGAAATTATTATATAATATCTAGTTTATGTATTCTTCATTGCTTTTACATGTGATATGATAACTGTTAAACCATTTCATGGTTGAAAAGGTCATGACTTTCGAATGAATTTAGTTAATTCCAATGAAATTTTATAAATGATAGATTTTATGTTTTTGAACTCAATAAAGTTGTAAAGTTTTTGTCTTGATCCTAGTGAAATTAGTGTGAAATATCATCAACAATCTTTAATGCCCCACTGTTGGGCTCCGGACTCGTGAGAAATAAGAATAGTGTAGGCTACACTTCACCTCTTGCCATGTATGGCTTGATGGAATTCACATCAGACGCAGGCGCCATTGATGTGCTTCACTGCGGCCTACTACGACATTACGTCCGTTCTTTTAGTAAGTGTATGATTTCAAAATAAACAATATTTTGTACACAGGCGGGATCTGCCGATAAGCCAAGGATGCAGCTGGCCGCAGCGGACGTGGGCTCTCACCTCCAGCACATCTGTAGCCTGGACATTGATTCAAAGGCCTCCTATGTCCGCTTGTCAGGAATCATTTGTACTATTGGTAAGTGCTTATTAGTACAAAAATAATATATACCTATAAGTACCTACAGGCACAAAAAAGTATAGTAAACTATGATATACTTTTTTGTGCCTGTAGGTATCTATAGGTATCTATCTTATATCACAGTTTTACAAGACACTGTGCCTTTATCTTTTTATCTATGTATTTTTTAATCTTATATTGAGTAGCAATCATGTATGCAGGCCACTAGATAAAGTTAATTAGTCACTGCAACCATCTAACCGAAATAGGGTAGGCAAAAGTTCTAATTCTCACTTAGGTTTTACGCTAATGATCGTAATAACCTGCATTTACCGCTACGGTATATGAGCGCTCCATTTTTATTTTTCGTACCTATCTAGGTACTCCGTGGTTGAATGAAGGTATTTCTTTATCTTCAAAACTCTTACTCACATTCTTCCACAGGGCCGGCCTCCCGGAATGTGGACATGCTGGAGAAGATGATGGAGACAGGCATGAACGTGGCCCGCATGAACTTCTCTCACGGATCCCACGAGTACCACGCGGAAACCATCGCCAATTGCCGACAGGCCGAGAAGAATTACAGTGAGAAGCTCGGCATGCCCTTCTCTCTGGCCATCGCTCTTGACACCAAGGGACCGGAGATCAGGACTGGATTGCTGGAGGGCGTTAGTATCGTCTCAGTATAGTAAAGTAGATGGTTCAATTTCAACTTAATTAGGGCTAACGCGCGTGAATTCACCGCTAGAAGCGCTAGTGGAATGTGAGGTCTCAGAAATGTCATTTTTCACTGTTTATTGGACGGTTTTTACTTCTTTTTAGTTGACTTCTGAAGTACATATTAGGTTTTTTTTTCTGATTATGGCAAATACAAGTTGCATGTCAATGAATGTCAGTGCTTTAAAAACGGAACTAAGAAAAAGATGTGGAACTTGTCCTTTTTTTTCCTACAAAACGGGACAGCGCAACGCTGCGGCATGCTCTATATAGGTTCTACGTCTTGAATGAATATTTCTTATTTCTTATATTTACGATTTCCTGATATTTCTGAGCAGTTGCATGAGTAATGTTTAGAGTTATCATAAATATGTTACAGAAAAAAAATATATATTATTTTAATAATATATACCTACTATACTCTATGGTAAGGTAATAAAGTTGAATCTTGAAAGTAGGTGTGGTACTATGAACTGTTTAGTAGTGACTGACTCGAGACCATTTCCTTTTTTATATGTAAACTTGCTCTAACGCTAATTTTTAATATTTATACACACTTTCTAACTTCGTTTAACCAGGGCGGTTCAGCGGAGGTAGAACTGAAGAAAGGCGAGACAATCAAGCTGACCACCGACGCGGCGTACCAGGAGCGTGGTACGGCCGATGTGATCTTCGTCGACTACAAGAACATCACTAATGTGGTGAAGCCTGGCAACAGGATCTTTATCGACGACGGCCTCATCTCTGTCATCTGCCAGTCTTCCACCTCTGATACCCTGGTGTGCACCATTGAGAACGGAGGTGAGTTTCCATAAAAACGCTTCTTAATCCTTTATCAGTTTAAATTTCTATTTTCAAAATATCTAGGCCTAAAGAACTGGCAATCAAAAACTGGCAGTTTTTCATTTTTGGCATATTGTTTTAGGGTCAAAAACTGGCATTTTCTCATTGTTATCACATTGTTTTAGGGTCAAAAACTGGCATTTTCTCATTGTTATCACATTGTTTTAGGGTCAAAAACTGGCATTTTCT